>JAUMHB010030887.1:0-21655 GCA_032359685.1 Pittosporum tobira | reverse complement strand
ACAGTTCGGTCTTCAATTTTCGTGAAATTTTTTTTTCTATTTTTCCACGAAGTCTCGAAAGAAAGATCTTTTTTTGACTTTGATTTTGATAACAATTTATCTATTATCTATTTTTTATATTTAAAATTGATTCAACCTAACCTCTACAGGAAAAATAGACTATGTATCTGTCTACTTATATATTATTACTTTTGTGTAATAGATAATACACTTTATGTCCTCCAAAAAAAGAGTTCAAATACTCTTATTTTATCTCAAAATAAATGACTATGAAATGAATAGTTTTAATATGAAATGACATCAATAGCCTCAAAAAGTGAGGCATAAATTTAACTTTTTCACTTTTTAAAATATGTGTGGTCACATTTAAGGATGTTAATGCCCCAAAAAAATTTCTCTCTTAAAAATTATATTTTTTTAATTTGCGAATTTTAAATGTTTTAATCATTCTTTTCGGGATGGAGGGGCTATTAATAAGATGTAAGGTGATTTTCTATAAGAAAATTATTTCATTTTAAAACTATATTATCTATAAGTTAAATTATTCACAAAAATGTAAATAACTTTAAATTTTACAAAATATAATTCATCAAATTAAGAAAATGAATTTTTTGCACCCTTCTATCACCATCAATACTATTCCACTTGGCACACACCATGTGTGTTCAAGTTTTTCCCTATGTTTTTTGATATGAGTGAGAAAAATAGGTTGAGTATAATAATATTTTCAGCTTATTTGAAAAATCTGATTAATATGTATTTTTTAACTTATAATTTATTTTAATTAAGAAATAAACTTTAAATTGTTATGAAATAAACTGTGCTAAGCATGGATATAGTTAATACTGAATTTTCCACATAGTACTGTTAACCCCCGGGGAAACAACCAACAAAGATTACATAAATTAAATAAAATATTAACTACATTAATAGAATTATTAAAACTATTTAAGTTGAAGATAGAAGAACCCACATACTTAGGATATAGAAAATAAAAGTATGAAAAAATATGACGAAGAATATTAATTGTTTCCATATAAGAGTTATACTACAAAAGAGAATATTATACATATGTTATCACTGTTTTTCATAAGTTACATACAATTTAATATTTTATCACGAGATAAAAGAATTTAGGCAACAATTTTAACTTATATATCATATGGCCTAATTCATTGAAATTATTTTAAGATATCAAAATCACAATGAAATTATTAAATTTACGATCATTATGAAAAATAGCAACATTTATTTATCCAAACAAACTGCACTCTGCAAATGGTCTTTATGTGCACCCGTGTCCATCTCCTCTCAGTGAGCCATTGTCATCTACATTAATCAAACTGTTAACAAAAACTGAAACAAACAGGTATCGGTAAACATAAATTTATTAACATAAAATATATATTTTTTAAATTAAATTCTAAATTCAAGATGATATAATATGTGAGTGTTTATTCACTCTTAAATGTTTGAGATGTTCACTTGTTTGTTGGAACAAATATTTCTGAGTTGTTGACAAAAAGAAGGAAACAAAGAGAGGAGTTGTAGAAGAGTTAACTTCCATAGAACGTGAGGATTAAGGCTTGAAAATAAGAGTTTGAAAAACAAAAAGACTTTGTGAGAGATGAAAATTTGAAATAAGATTTTTGAAAATTTTAAAGATTTAGATAAGGAAAAAAAACGAGTATTTTACAATAGAATTTGTAGGACAATTTGATGATGACACGTGAATAGTATGAGAGAGTGGAATTACACTCTCTCAACTTATATGTGTGTGTGTGTGTGTGTGTGTGGAAGGACTGGTCTCTAATGGTGGCAAATATGACATCATAATGAATACAGAGAAGGGGTTGTTTTGATCACTAAATCGATTGCTATTGAAACTCAGTTATCAGTACCATAATACATGGGCAGATTAGTATTATTAATAGAGATGAAGTAGAATAAAAGTATTGATATAAGATAGTTCCGACGCAATGCGGATTCATATCCAGCTAGATCCGACAAATTAAAATAAAAAAATAAAAGAGTAAGTTGTGCTATTAACATATAATATAGATAGATAGCGATGCACAAGAAGACCGGCATACATAGATTCGGATCGGATCTTATAGGATCGGATCAGATCTTACAGGATCTTCCAAGATCGGATCTTACAAGAAGATCGGCATACATAGCATCCATACTCTTTTTTGGAAGCAAGCCATGTCGGGCCAAACTTGGGGGAAAAACGGGGTTTGTTGAGGACTAATTGAATTACACTTTTGTTTTGTTTTGTTTTGTTTTTCTCTAAAATTATTTTTGTATACAATTTATGATTTCCAAAATATTATTTTATATTTTTTCCGTTCCAATTTAAATGTCCTAATAAAGAATTATGCGTTCATTAAGAAAAATATTGTTGTTCCCATTTTATCATTTTATCATAATCAATGAGAATAATTTATTATATTTAGTAGACTGAGAGAGAAAGTTTGATGAGAATAAATAAATTTTATATTTATAATGTATTACGGTTCAATGGGAGGAATGACTAATTAAATATGGGTATAATTAAAAAAATATGATTAAAAAGAGTATATTAAAGGAAATTAACAAATATAATGTGACAAATCAAAAGAAAAATCAAGACAAATAAAATGAGATTGAGGGAGTAGAATTTACAACTTATTTAATTATTTTAACTAACTACTTATAATAATCATTTATTTTGTAGATTTTGTATATTTATTTTATTTTAATTTATATTATCAATATATATATATATTAATATAAATAGACAAACACCAAGTCTATTTTGGTTCACTTACCAACTCAATAAGTCATTTTGAGGTCATGCAATACAGACTCTTGATATATAAGTCCATGATTAATATATTATATAAATAGACAAACAATAAGTCTATTTTTGTTCACTTATCAGTTGACTCAGTCAATGAGTCTACTGTGGTTCAATTACTAAGTCTACTCAATCTTACAAGTTTAAAAATTTTTAAAATTAATATATTATATAAGTAGATAAAAAAAAAATAAGTTTACTTTGGTTCACTTACCGGGTCAACTCAGTCAATAAGTCTTCTTTGGTTCAATTACCGAGTCGACTCAATTTACGAACTTAAAAATTTTAAACTTAAATATTATATAATAAACAAATAATAAATCTAATTTAGTTCACTTAGTGAGTCGACTCAGTCTTACAAATTTAAAAAATTTAAACTTAACTTAGTTGAGAATGAATCATAAATATAATCAAGAAATTGAACAAAAATATACATAATACACTCAAAATTATTCATCAATATCAATATAATATATAAATTTATAAACACTGATTTTGTTGGTATAAGTTAAATGTTTTTTAAAACTAAATTGACTTGGATGTAAAGACGTTATATAAGTGACTCGAGTTGAGTTATATGAAATTCAATTAGTTTTTGATCAAATCACCAAAATTATAATTTAATCACTGGATATTGGAGAGTCATATATAACATAAATAACACAAAATATAATTTCATATGCATTGCTTTGTGCTTACTTACATTTTTAAATTAACGTGAACCAAAATAATATTTTATATATCTTAAATAAATATATTACAAAGGCAAACAAAAATAACCAACCAAAAAAATATAGAAAAACTATTTAAAAAAAAAGGAACATTATGAGCAATATGTTAAAATCGTGCGAATGGAGAAAATAGTGATGGGAGAGCTCCTCCCATAATGGGCCGGACAGAAGCTCGGAGTGGTGTACACTCAAAGCACCATTTTTTTAAATTGTGCAACACTGAATGTTTTATAAAAAATATATATATAAATTATTACGAACAATACGTTAAAAAAAAATAGATTTAGCCAAGGCATCGCCGGGCATTTAGGTAGTTTATATGATTATACACAAAGATCTGAACTTTTTGGTAGGTTTTTTAGGATTAGGCTTGGCCTTCCAGAAGAGATCATGTCTGTTTGACAAAATCTTATCGAATTTTCAAAGACAGGACCAGAATTGATCTTAACTTGGCTCACGCTGGACTTTATCTAGGATTGATCCAAAGACCAATTAAACAGAGAGATCGGCCTTCAGGCTGGTCATCCCTATGTGTTGTGCACGTGTGTGACAGTAGAGATAAAACATTGAAGGTCCCCAAACATATCATCTGAGGTGCATGAGATGACAAACGTTGAAATTGAGATATTCTGACTTTTTATTTATTAGTATTATTTATTTTAATGGAATTTGTCTCAAGGATGGAAAGAAGTTGGAGGGACAGAATTGATGCTTTTAAAGTTAATAAAGGGGCAACTTTAAAATTAAAAAAAAAAAAGGCTATAAATTGGAGGGTTAAATTTACCTTTCAATCTCACCTTTGTGTCTAACTAGCCATTGAGAAGATGCAGAATATGCCATCAATCTGACAGATAAAACTCCAACTTTCAAGTTCATAAAATTGGTTTACTAATCCGGCAATCATTTCAATTTTAAGTTTAGGAAAGCTTGATTAATCCCCCGTCCTAAAAGCCCCTTCTCTATACTCCCTCCTTCCCAAAAGAATGACGGTCACCTCATCAGTTTGTCTCACAAACTGATGAGGTTTCCGTCATTCTTTTCAGGATAGAACTCCCCACACATACGTGTGTGTCCAAGTTAAGGCCAAATGCAGCAGATGTCTTAGCAGTGAGGAAACAACATATCGAAATTATCCAAAGACACTCCAAACTTTGATCTATATGATTACAACATCATGTTACAAGAGAAAAGAGGTTCTCAACAGGCACATTACAATTAGGAAGAAAAGAGAGCGGTTCAGTACCTTACGTATTGGCTGTTTTCGTCTTTCATATACATATAATGGTTACATTCTGCACAAAAAAATACACAAATACACTCCATAAATGAATTGCTTGCGCCTTTCAGTTCCTTCTGGTACGTCCAAGCTCTTAACGGCTATTAATTCCACCAAGAAAATTGATATCTACATCAGTAGGCCCACTCTTTAAGCAATACAAACCTGACACTTGGAGCTTCAAATGTGAAACTTACTGTGGAAATATCACTTTCCGTTAATCAATCGTGAACTTGACATGCATCACCTTAATCTTAAGGAATTCCAACTGCAAACTTCAATTTTTCTCGACCTTCATTTACTTGGTCTAAACACGATCTCTTCATCATCCACATCAAAAGCTGGATTACATAGGCACCTGAACAGTCTACCGATGCCCTGTGCAGACACAAACAGAAACATATATATATATATATATATATATATATATATTCGTCATGCTGCATATATACTTCGCTTGTTTGCCGTAAAACTAGAAGCATGCAGCTATGAGCTCCAAGGCCCACAAGGAAATGCTTTAATTCCACCTGTATGTTCTACTAGTTTTGTCTATTTGCTAGTATATTTTAAGTTGAAACTGTTGGACCTACTCATGAAAATAGCGTATTTCCTTGTGGATATATATAGCAGTTGGAGGCTGGCATTTCCAGAACAGAAAATGTTAGTTCCACACAAAGGTTCCACTATTTGTAGCAATTTTGCTTAATGTTTTGAGTTAAATTGTGGGACTTTGTTGTGGAACTAGCATTTTTTGTTGTGAAGAAAAGTGGGTATATTGATTCAGAACAACAGTGTTTGAAAGGAAAACCTTTGTGTTGGTAATTGTTGTTTCAAGTCTGTAAAACATTGTAAGGGAGTATCCAATTGAATTGGCCGCATAAATACACATAATAAAAATGTTCTCCCTTACAAAGAGAAAATAGTTACTAAGTAGAGATAAAATTTTGCTGATTTTGTCAGTGGAAATTCTTTTGCTTTCTCTTTCGTGAAGACACCTGCAGCAACTACCAGAAAGGTGTGCACTAGTATGATGATCACCAGAAAGTGATTATACTCTTATATTTCAAAGACCAACACAACACATTCATATTTGGCTAGAAAAAAAAAATGCTTTAATTATAATTCAACTGATCTCTGTAGGGAGGATGATTAACCATATTTATGTGCGCTATAGTTGGAGAAAGAGCATACCTGTGTGACTAGAGGAGTTCGATAATTAAGTGTTCTCGGTGAATCCTCTTCATCACTGCTACTATCAGAACTGCTGTCATCAGAAGCTATTTTCTTCTTTGATGTTCCACCATTCTGATTATATTTTTCCCTCTAAAAGAAACAAACCTCTAGTTAAAGGATAAAAACGCAGAATTTTATAGACACCCAAATAATTTTTGTGTTTTTCAGCCCCAAAAGAATCACAAAGATCCAAGTCAAATTGATCCTGGCCCAGGAGGAACACTAGCTAAATGCCCTACATATACACGTATGATACATAAAATGATGAAAAATCTTGTTCGTCGGACCACATGTGAAATGTGCATTTTTCCTAGGCAAAAAAATGGAATTATATAACCTTGTGCATTGACAAACTTACAAGATGGAATTGGCTGATTTTCCTTATAATAAATATAAAGTAAGAGCAGCATAAAAACTTTACAAGGATTAAAAATTATAAGAGTATAAGCATGATTAAGTAAGGTGGTACTAAAGATATTCTTCAAGAAATTATAAGCATGATTTACAAGGTTGGTGCTAAAGATATTCTTCAAGCGGTTGTAACACTTAACAAACCTGAAAAAATTTCCCAAGTAACTTAAGAGCTGAGGCCCGTGATTTCAGTTCTTCCTTCTTGACACCAATTTCTTGCAAAACCTGCAAAAAAGCTAAAGATTGTGAACTTCATATATATATATATATATAATTTTCAGTGTGGCAGTTATGAACTTATGATAAAGTCACACTGTTTAAAAAACGTTGCCTAAAATGAAAAGCAGACTGAATCCTCGCTCTTTCCATGAATGAAGGTCTATTCATGGTGAGAAATCAGAGAGAATTTCTCACCATTTGGCACACATGTAAAAGGGTTACTTCGATATCGACTACATTCAGTTTCCACAATGAGCTCATGAGAGTGTCCTTGTTTAATCTTAAATGGGACTCCACATCATTTTCAGGGCCGCTACCATCCATCTTAAACTGGCGATGAATGTCTTCCTGAAGTTTCAGCAACTGAAATGCACCTGGAATTATCTCCAGAACATATTTAAATTACATGAAAATTAAAGCTTCAAAGCAGGGAAAAGTAAAAGTGTGCTAGTGTATTCTTGATATTGCAGTATATACCTTTGGCTGCAGTAATTTGGGATTTCCAGAAATGTCCTTTGTTGCGAACCCACTCAGCCATAAATGGAACTCCTAGATAAATGGCTTTCTTCCCAAGCTCTTGTGCAGCCTTCCTTTCGTATATGTAGCCAATAGTGTGTAAAATATTCACTCCAAAAGCTGTAATCAAAATATGAGATAATTTATTTGCAAGACACAGAGTTTGCCAATTATAGTGTTTATAGCATTAAAAAAATGCAAACCAAATATTAAAAATCAGATAGCTAGCAAAACTTATGAAAGGAGGTTTTTTTTTTCTTTTTCTCTATTTTCTTTTAAAGCAAAAAATATAGTTAAAGCTAAAGAAATAGTAGTTGGGTTGACCTGTCTGCGAAAGCCGTTCAGCCTCAGATTCAGCATGGCGCAAGAATCCTTTTTTGTCACCTCGAACGTACTGTTGAAGAATGTTTTTCAGTGTTCTGGCAAGCTTTTCTTCTCTTTCTTTCTGGACAGCCTTTAGTAGATAGTATTTAGAGTCAGTTGATGAAAATGAGATCTATAACTAAATGCTTCAAAAAAGGAAAACAAAAAGAGTTCACAAGGATGATGACGACAGTCAACAGATAGAGATGCAATTTATCTAAGAATCAGAAATTGTGGCTAACTTTATATGTTACATTACATTGAGGTGAGCTCTTGGTAAGGGGTGAATCTCCTGGTAATAGAGTAGTTTATCCTTCAAATTTACAATTTCTTACACATTGCTACTAGTGTGAGACCACCTGACCAGGGCCAAAAACGTTTATATAGTAAAATACTCCATATGTTCAACAAAAAGTGTTGCAGTCGCAAAATTTGAATATTAAGGAAAAAAATTTATTACGTGTTTAGCCCTAAATAGTGAATGTAATGTGTAGTGGTGATGACATGATAAGGTGTTTGTAATGTTAAACCTGAGAACATTGTGCCATGCAGTTTAATACTCAAGAAACTCTTTTTCTTCAGACGTCAAACGAATCTTTTGGCAAATAGGACTCTTTTCATACGGTGGGAGTAATAGGATAAACTTGAAGCTATATGCTGATTTGACTTAGATTCACCACTAAAGAAATCACAATCTCAGAATATGCTCGTTTTCGGAGCATACTTGCCTTCAACTTATCATTCAATTTTTCAGGGTTGTCACATTCACCAGCTAACTCAGAGGAGGCCATTGATGCCACAGCTAGATGTCCAATGTAGTCTTCAAAAAGTTCACTTCCAAAAAGAAGAGCAAACACAGCGGTGGGATCAAGCATGGTTTCCCTGGGATATAACATGTCAAATGTGACGTCAGAGTTCAGACTTATGGGTGTGTCTCTGTGTGTGTGTGTGATATGCACCTGCGAAGAGCTTACTTAGATATGGAATATTTTCCATTTCGATCATATGCATCTCTTTGCACTGGATCACTCAAAACCTGATAAGCTTCACCTAATACCTGTTGACATAAAAATTACTACTTAATAACAAAAGAAACTCGCATAACACAAGGTGCAAGAGTTATGAAGGCAGACAGTTAGTTATTCCTTTACGAGAATGTCATAAACGGGAGTTAATGAATAACCATTTGTCTGGAAAATGAATTAAAAAGTGATATAAATGGACTTGCCTGAAATCTCTCAGCCGCTTGAGGATCGTTTGGATTTTTATCAGGATGAACCTGCCTTGCCTGTACCAACAGTAATAAAACCATTACATTGACTCTCTTGGACTTGGGATATACTTGTATGCATATATCATGCACTTAAAACAACTAAACAATAGAAAGATGCTATCTGACATAGATTGATATATCGAAGACTTCACTGCTTCATGCTAAAAATAGAAGAAATCCATTCTGTATTTGCTCAGAAATTCGGATGTTCTCTTGACCAAATATGACAGAGAGCTTAATAGCAAATAGAATTTATGATGGTATGCTTTAAGAAAATATTTTCAAGGGAAAGAAAAGGTAAATGAAAAGGGGCCCAACAAAATTGTCCCTTCTGTTGTTACAATGGTAGTGAATAGCTAAGGTAAAAGAAAGGGAGGATATTTTACTTGTTGTATGCCTTACAGTTTTTGAGAACATTTTAGTTGCAATGATAATAATGAAGGAGAGAAAAGGAGAAGGAAATAATATATCCTGATAATTTCTATTTCTTTTCCTTTTCCTCGCCAAATGCATAAATCAAATATATGTTAAAGTCACCAGCTTGCTTGAAAATGGACTAATAATATCAGATAATATGCTCGAATGGACTAATGTGGTTCATCAACTCGAAGAGATGAAATCAGTAGCAGATTCTAAGCGTTCTTTACTTCAAAAAAATCCAGGCAACACTTCAATCATGTAGTGACAAACTTGAACCTACAATTAAAGAGCTTGGAGAAAAACACAAAATGGAAGACATTAATGAAGTTGCAAAAATTAGCAAAGAAGATGATGAATTGAAAGATGATTCAAAGTTTCCCATTGAAGAAGTTAGTCCAAGAATATCTTAAGGTGGAACATTTTGACTTTATTTTCAAGATGGTGTGCATTCAAGTCCCAAGGTGCTGTGGTGTCTTCTATGGAGAAACAATCGAGAACATTTTAGTTGTGATGATATTAATGAAGGAGAGAAAAGGAGGAGGAAAACATATATTCTGATAACTTTCTTTCAATTTTTTTCTTTTTCCCCTCCAAATCCACAAAGACAAATTTGCTGCTAAAGCCGCCGGCTTCTCTACTTGAGAATGGACTAGTAGTAAGACTGTTAAACGTCGTGCGAACATAACTAGCTCAAACAGACTGGACAACTACTTCAAACAATGATTTCCACAAACACATAATATGCAGAAAATAGCACCTCTATAATCAGTTACCAATACTTATGAAAGATTGACATCCTAGCTTGACATTCACTAAAAGAGAACCACTGATAATTCTTATAAAATACTACATGAATCATCATATAAAAGGTACACTTGCAAGATAAATACTACTACGAAACAGCAGATCCAGACTTTTATTTATTTATTTATTTCGGGGGGTTCTTTTAAAACCAGCCCTAAGCCTGACGTTCACTTTTCCATCAAACTTAACTGAATTTTCTTAAATAACTTCTAACATGTAGGAAAGTCGGTCAAATCCCACAAATATGTTTATGTGCTTTTCTGTAAGTATATGAGTACATCATCACTGAGCATTCAAACTACAGCAATCAATGGAAGATATAGGCTCAAGATTAATTTATCGGGGTTTGTAAAAAAAAGATACTTAAAACATAAACATTATAGATTACACAAACAACATATATTGTTGAACTACATCTACTCCCTTAGTTCCATAAATGTTTTAAAGAGTATGTGTTTTTAAATAACTTGCAGCATTCACTACTGTTACGTTGACTTAAATTAAAGGAACTAATGATAATTTTGGTATATAGAATTTAAAGAATTTTGACTTTCAAAATCTGAAATGAGACCCATTTGATTGTGATTTACTCTAGTTGTCCTCAGTTTAAACTGTGGACTACTAGTGTAAATTACAACCCACTTTTAAAAACTGCAATGTTGGACGTCAGCCAACTACGGATCATGGATCATGGATCATAGATCACCTATCATCCCTAAGTTACAATTTTGATATTTCGGGAAGTTGGATCAAATACCCTGAGATAATAAGCTTTTCGAATTTCTTCTTCAGAAGCAGCAGGATTAACACCCAGAATATCATAGTACTCTGTTTCTTTCACCATTCTGATCAAACAGAAGCAAGAATTGTTGATGAGGGCTGGTGAATGCACAGAAAAGTATAATCTAGACAGAAAAAGGTTTTAAGAGAAAGAGATAAAAGGGCACGAGACTCAGTCGGCTTTCCAGTTCTTTAGAAGCAATAAAGAAAGAAAGAAAGAAAATGCTTTATGAAAACTTTTTCGCGGGAGAAAACAGTATTTTAACTGTCACTTTGTGGCGCTGCTGAGTATATACTATTAGCCTGACGTTACAATTGCCTTTTTCAGCTGTCGGTGGACCTTGGGATTTGGATAGGTGCTGCATGATTTGAGAGGTGGGCCTACTGTTTCTTGGGTTTTTCACTGAAAAAGCCCACTTTTTTAAGTGGGTATTTCATTTGGAAGCTGGTCCAAATATTTTCATGGTCCTACTTCACATGGATTTTGTTTTCAGAAATATGGAGGAAAATGTTGGTTTTCTGGTTTTGTTACAAAATGTTTCCGTCTATAGTTGTTTTTGGAATATTTTGGAAAGGTGTTTGCCATTATTTTGCAGAAATATGAAATATTAGTACAAATTTGTTTTTTAATATACTGAATTTTTAATATCTATTCAAAGCAATTTTTGAAATATAAGCTATACTTGTAAAAATATCATTCCCCTTCCTTTTGTAATCTGACAAAACCATGCAACATTCCAAGCCTACCCTTGTTTGTTCAGTTTTATTTTAAGTAGACATCCTCAAGATGTTCTACTATTTCCAGCAATACTTTATAGTGTAAAAACTTAAACGCACACATTCGTCAAACTGGGATTACAGAAACCAAAAGTCGGACGCAGCACATAGCCCTTTTAGTAACAGTTCCCATCGAAACAGCATAGTCACTTAAATCAGCATAAATTCAAAAATGAGCATGATTTGATTTAATAAAAAACATATCTTACAAAATTTGAGCTCTTCAGAACATTGGGGTTAAATTCTAAACACTACTCTCTCAAATTTCTGGCAAAGTCATAGTTTAACACGAGCAATTGTCATCCTAGCTCCAAGGATAGCTCTGCCCTCTTCACCTCAGAGGGCTACCATCTCCCCCATACAACGAACTGCCTTTACCGTGCCTTTCCCTTTCCCTTTCCCTTTCCCTTTCCCTTTCCTCTGTTGCTATTTTTACCACCACCTTTACCACCAAGCTTTTTACCCTTCTTAGGATTACTCTTCAATTGGGATATTCTGGTAGCTTTCTTCTGCCTTTCCTTGCGAACTTGTTCATTATTCTTAATTTCTGAGCGCACGTGAGCATTAGGTATAGACTGATGGCGATTCCTTCCACCTTTGAACCTCGACCTGTTATTATCCATACGTGATCGACCACCTCCTGCCAAAAAAAAAAGGTACGTTCAGAGAGACATAGTAGATTATATATGATGATCCGTTTAACTCCCATTTATGCAATAAATAAGTTCAAGGGAGAGATTATGACAGAGCACTTTGATGACATAGGATCTAGTATTTAAAATATTTATATACATGATATCCGCTATGACAGTATTTACCTGCTGTATTAATAGTGCTCTCTTCAGCACCGCCTTCATGACTTGTTCCTCTGAAAGATATTTTATCGTGCGACCTTTCTTTCCACCTCTTGTATATCCCAGTTTTGTTAGCTTTAACTTTTGCACTGCCTTCAGTTTTTATCTACGCACCATTCAGGAATAAATAGCAAGTCATGATGAAACTCACAGAAGGGATATTAGTCAATATCATCTTTATTACTCCCTCAATTCTAAAATTAGACACACTTTTGGGTTCTATCTAACTAGGCTTGTGAAATCGTAGACTTCAAATTAAGATATCAATTTGTTAAATTTTCAAAATTTCAGAGTTTGAATGTCGTAGTATCTTATACAGTATGTTTTTTACAACGTTGACTTTGATATCAGTCAAAATAAATTAAATTCACTTCAAATTTGAATTTTAGATTTCACAAATGTACTATATTAAAACGCATAGGTGTCTCTAATTGTGGAACGGAAGGAGCACTATAAAATTATCACCTATCACCCCAAATGGAATTCACCTATTAGAACCAAAAGACTAAGCCAGAGAAATCAAGGGTAAACCCATATTGTTGGTCACAGATAACGTACACATATGCCAGTCTCAAGAAGCATCTTTTAACTAGTTATCTCACATTATTACTATATAACTTGATGTCTTTGTTACATATATATCTTAGCCAGTAGTTGAAGAAAATACCTTGCCACTAGCTGTTACACGGTCACCATTGTTTAACTTGATGTATTTCTTACTTCTCTGTCATCAATGAGATCCAAAGTATTTGAGAACAATATATATGTAGTGCAAGAGAGAGAGAACTTGAGATAGTGAAAAATTATTTCAAACCTTGTCCCAGTGAAACGTAGTTTTTTGTTTCTGAAGTCCACCACTATCATCTGCAACTAGATCCAGTACAGCTGCATCCAACCTATTGTGAATCGACATAGAAAGATACATGGTTAATGTTAGAAACTAGACCCTTATTTTTCAGACAAAAGGGAAAAAGAAATAGTACAAAGGAGAGGAAGACGCTAGGAGGCTAACAACACATTATCAAAACAATCTTGTGAATAAAAACCATCAGATACAACAAGTCGGAAAATAAAAATGTTGGGTATGATGTGCCAGCATATGGCACCAATGGTTGTCCGTTGTCCTTATTCATATCTTTCAACAGACTCAGACATATAGGAGGAGATTATCTTAAGTTTTTTACATTTTTTTAAAGGATTTTATTATTCACTAGATGACAAGAAATTGCACTTGGTCATTGACCTTTGCAAGTGATACACCTTGTACATCCAATTCTTTATTTTTCAGCAAGTGTCATAAATCTATTCACAGATTTATGATTGATTAAACAAAAATTTCAAAATAACGTATATATGAGAAGAACATCAGTTATAGTTGGTGAATCAGGCGTGAACCCACAAATACAAGGTTATTCAAGGCCAATTTAAAAGTAACCTTTGTGGCAATATATTTTTTTTGAGAAATACCTTTGGGGCAGTATAAACATCAACAATCAGAATTCGGAATCTAAAAATTTTAAATAGTGAAATGAAATCTAGTTTGACACAATCAATAACTTATCTATAGATTTGACAAAACTCCATAGTTTTGGCTTAGTTGGTAGTGTATATGTAATCATGTTGGAATCAAAGTCATTATCTACCAATCAATGTCCATCACAATTTACTAATCATCAGAATTATGAAATTGAGCTCATTGATGGTAAACACAACATTGGAAAGAGTGATAGATAATTGAAATTAAGCTTTACCTATTTGATTCGAACCCTTGGTTACCCCTCATTGAAAGTCCTGCCTCAAAATGCTGAAATTGAAATAAGCAAACAAGTTAACAATTTACTCAACCATATATTCCCATGACATTAGGTGGAACTGTAACAAGTAACAACTATAATCTCAATAGATGAGAACCAATGCAGTGAGAACAAAATCAGGAACGGTTGTGGTAAAACCAATAACAGCATACAAAGATTTACAAGGAAAAGGGACTAGTAACCTACTTGATTTGTTGGCACTGAGCTTATAAAATACTCCTCATCCTTGAAGCTCCTTGCCTTCCTTTTAGAACCAGATACTACAGCACCATGCATAAATTTTAGTCATAAATTTAAATATCAGAGCAGTTACGGACTACGAAGAGTGAACATGCATATTGCCGATAAGTATGATGACTCTACGAAAATCATTTGACATTAAATAGAGGTAAGATAATTATTCTAACAACTATTAAGATCACTAGATAACTCATCATAGAAGACGTTTAACTAAGAATTAATACATGAAATACATATGGAACAATGTCAAACTGCAGCAAGAGAACAAATAAAAAGTGGTCAAGGACAAACCTTTCTTTTCCTTGTCAGTTATAGGAGTGCAATCCGTTTCGATTTCCTGTAAATGTATCAAGAGATTAACTTAACAGAGAGAAAAGATCTAGGAATCTTTTATTAAATTGCACCTCAATCATACAGTTTTAAGATTTAACCGTCCCAATCATACATGGATATGGAACAATTACAGGAATCTATCTGTCCTACCTAAGAATTGGGGTTGCAACCTAGATCCCCTGGGCCTACCATAATATTAAAGTCCATTATCTTTTGGACTAGTTTTGGATAACAGAAGATCAAGTCAATCCAGTTAAAATTGGAACATTATTCTCAGTTGAGTAGAATTAAGAAATGAGTCGACAGATGGAAGAACAGGCACTTGTACAGCATATGGTAAGACAACCATATGGTGAATCATGAAAAACCTTGTCTCATGATTATCCAGTGTTATCTTTCATAATACCATGTCATGTAATAGTCAAAGGTTTACCTCTACCAAATGATCACTGGAGTGTTTTTGATGTACTTTATTAATAATATCCTCGTGAATAGCTCTTTTCATCTTCATCACATCAACCCACTGACTTGCAGGCCCCTACAATTATACATAACTCAATTTAATATTTTAATTTGATGTAAATAAGCAATGAATAAAATAGTACTCTAAAACTAGAGTAGGCACCGACTTCCTGTCAGCTAACACAAGCAATCTAAGAAAATAATCAATATCAAACAATTGCCTATACATGCATGAAAGGCACCAAGAAAAACATGTACTGCTCAACACAATCACAGACTGGAATGTATTCACTCCCCCTTATTTTGGAGGGGAAAAAAAAAGTTGGACACCAACATAAGAATTGTAAATCCGCAGGATATTTTTGACACAGAAAGCCACAATGATACAGATGTAATATTTCACATATACGCAGATGTTTTTTTCTCCTTTCTTTTCATAGGTAATTTTGGGCAGGGATGGGGATTGGAACCAGCGAGTCAAGGTTATTCCTCAAGACATCGGCCATTTCTTACACCCCTTGGGGTTACATACGCACAGATGGTTTGGGGAACTAGGAAAGAATAATGTATGCATTTTAAAAAATTCAGCTCACCAAAACATGTCCATTTGGGATATACACTAGCAAAAATATGACATTTATACACATTCATAGAACTTTATGAACTAAATATTGATGTTTTAGATAAAAAAAAAACTCTATTAATATTTATTATTATTTTTTCTTTCATAAGCAAAACTACCTTAGTTATATCCCTTATATTTTGGAACTACATTTCAATGGGTTTCCATTTCATGACTTGATTCTTATAAATAATATATATGTCTGTGTGTGTGTCCAGGTCCACTGGCCAACCGAGCTCAGCCGCTCTTCTTTGGTATTTTCCTGTACGAGCAAAAATAGCCGCGGACCATAGCGCTAATAGCCACGGACCTGGGCAATTACCCAAATGCCCCTGGATGATGTTTTGATTCTCATGGTCTACAGTTATTAACTGTGGACTAAGCTAACACAAGCTGTCTTTTTTTGCAACACCATTCCGCAGCTATTAACTGCGGACAATCCACAGTTAATAACTGTGGACTAGGCTAAAACAAAGTTGTCCGTTTTCAGGTTTTTAGCATCAGTCCGTATCTATCTTTCTTTTTCTTTTCTCGTTCTTATCTCCATATCTTTTTCTTGTTCTTTTCTCCATATTTTCTCTCATATTCTTGTTCTTTTCACCAAGACATCATATGGATATCCATCTCTATCTTATTTTTGTTTTTTATAAATCCTTAAAATGGTTGGCTAGCTACAACTCTTCGCAGTCATTAAGCGCGGATCAATCTCAAATAACTCCACTCCATTGAGTAATTACTCCACTCTATTTAGGTGTATTAATTGCTGATTTCCAAAGAAACACATAATATATATATATATATATATATATATAGAGAGAGAGAGAGAGAGAGAGAGAGAGAGAGAGAGAGAGGGAGAGAGATTTTGTTTACTATTGTAGGATTATGCCTAGTAGGCAACCTAAGGTTGTGGGAGAATGCTGTTAAAAGAAAGAAACCAATAACAAACTCTATATAAGACTGACTTATGCATTCAGAATTTATAAAAGATCAATTGACTCCATGATTACAAAGCATAAACTTACCTGAACATGCTTTGATTTAGCTGCTTCACCTTCAGCTTCTAAGATGGTCTGCTTGGGTCTAGTATACATCAACCATCGAATTGTTAAAATAAACATATTACAGAGTTAAAATGAAAAGAAAATATTAAATTTTATAAACCTATAAACAATAAATTCATTTAACCTGTATGCTTTCAAGCGCTCGGAAAAGGCTAGAGCAGTTAACTCACTGCCACCCAACATGCTTTTGAAAATTGGATGCAACCCATCACGAGGCAATTTCTTTGCTCTTTTAACTGACTCCTTAGAAGGTTTTGCCTTTGTCTTTGAATATAAACGAAAAGCTTTAGCACAGGGTCTCTCCATTGTATGTAATTCGGTACATGAATCCAAAATTTCGCGAACCCTATCTGCATAAAGATCAATTACGGTTTGGGGAAAACGACCATAAACAGTTTCTCCATTTGCAACTGATTGATCAATTTTGGACATAACTTTATTCATGTCTTGCATAACCTCTTCCTCGGTGGGAGCAGCCCTGATAGGCTTCGAGAGAAAGAGATGAAGATCCAAAACATTAGGCATATCCTCAGATGTGACAAAAGAAAATGCTGTGCCAGTCCGACCAGCTCTCGCAGCTCGTCCTACTCGATGAATAAAAAGTTTAGGTTTAGGGGGGAAGTCCCAGTTTATAACATTATCAAGCAATGGTATGTCAATTCCCCTAGCTGCAACATCTGTCACAATCAGCAGCATAGTCTTTCTCGATCGAAATCTTGATACATGAATCTTGCGAGCATCTTGGTCCATATCACCATAACAAACAGAAGCCTCAATGCCCTCTTCTCTAAACAGAACATTAAGGAACTCAACATGATATTTTGTGGAAACAAAAATTAATGTTTGTTGATCAGAAGTAATTTGTTCCCTAATTAAATACAACAACGCTGCATATTTTTCTTCCTGCCTTACAGTGAAAAACATAAGCTTCAAGTCGGGGCTAATCTTAGTCTCCAAATCAAGTCGGACAAGCTGAGGGTCCCGTAACCCAGCTTTGGCAAATTCGGCAAGGGCACTTGGTAAGGTTGCACTGAAAAGCAAGGTTTGACGATTGTCATTTAGTTGGGTTAGGATTTGATGCAACTGCTCAGCAAAGCCCATGCTAAAGAGACAATCAGCTTCATCAAAAACAATGTACTCCACACTACGCAATGACATATCTTCAACCTCAGACAAATGATGCATGAGCCTACCAGGAGTTGCAATTATGACATCAGGGTTTTGTGCCAATTCTTCAAACTGACTTTCCATGCTATCACCACCAACCAGTAAACTAATACGAATATCTGCATGGAATAAAAGGATCTTCAAAAATGTTATACGACAATTATGCCCCGTGCAAGAATACACAAGAACAAGAAAAGTAAACTTCAAATCTTGTCAAGCAAATGCAAATACACATGCATTATGCAAGAGGAAACAAAAAAAGTATGCACCTTACACTCTATAAGATTTTTACAAACTATATATTTATTTTTAACAAAAATAAGCCAACGATCAAATAGACTTCCTCGAGTTCCACTGATCTGGTAATGCCTCACATACTATGAACTGAAAGCTTTGTCTACTAAGACAATACTGAAGGGGTACACAAAGGTTCTTTCAAGGGAACAATCCTCACCAGACATAGTGCCAGTTTTGAAGCTACTGAGTACCAACCATTGCCCACAGCACCCCAATACTTGAGGAAACTCTTCTTGGTCATGTACATGCCTTCCTCGACCACAATACCCATCGTCTAAGGCCCAAACCCCTTCCTCAAGTATCAATGTCTCGTTTCTTCTCGAATTGTAAATATAGGAAAAAAAATAATCAACAAATAAATTCTTAAAACTTTTTCTTGTGACAAATTATTCAAGTTTTTTTATACGGATAAACATCAAGTACTAGAATATAAATGCACACAAAAAGTTCCAAGGTAAACTATTAAACTTAAAAATTGTAATAATTTACATTTCTTAATCAATTATTGATTAATTATAGGTATATATGGAGAGAAATAAAGGGATTGAAGACCTGTAAATCGACCAAGGTCTTGAGCAAACTTCAACGTCTGGAGCGCCAAATCCCTAGTAGGCGACAAAATAAGTGCCCTAGCACCCCCACCCTGCGGCACATGCTGTTTCAGCTTCTCAAGCATGGGTATCAAAAACGCCGCCGTTTTCCCCGACCCCGTCCGCGCCATGGCTACAACATCTGCGCCGGAGAGTATGACAGGCATCGTCTTGCGCTGAATCGGCGTCGGAACCTTGTAGCCCTTCCGCTTAACCCCTCGAAAGACATTGAGGCTCAGCCCTAACGACTCGAAGCCTCCCGATTTCGCCTTCTTCTGCTGCTTCTCCTTGATCTTCAGCTCCGTCACGGAGCTCACTAGCAGCGAACCGTCCGCCGCCATTGATGGAGGTTTCTGAAGACTAGATTGAGATATTTAGTATAATATTTGTATATATATAGATAGATAGATAGATAGATTGCATATGTAAAAACCGATTGTGCGTGTGCTCACATAAATTGATGGACAGACAGTTGAGAAGACGGCCGAGAGGGGTGGAGAAGGAAGGCGCGAGGGGGGAGAGAGAGAGAGCGTAGGGTGTGTGATTTTGGGTTTCTGAACCATGGGCCGCATGGTAGTTGGCCCGTATTCAAAAATATGTTACTTTCTTTATTTAAAAATAATAAATTTTTAAAATTTTTATTTTATTTTTATTATATCTTTTAAAAAAAAATATTTTACTTATTGTCATAATTTTTGATAGAAAATAAAAGAATAAAAAATCTGAGTTAGAACAGAAAAAATAAATAAATAAAAAAGACATGAATTTTCTTTTTTTGTGTTTATAAATTTTAAATAAAAACATATAAGATATGTAATTACGATTATACCCTTTCACGTTGATGAGTTTCTTTTTCTTGATTCTCTCTCCTTACCCACCATCTCAATCTGAACAGATTCTATCAAATTCAAATCTTAAATCAAGAGTCGAATATTATAATTTTAATTTAGATGGAAAATTATAAAAACATATAAGCTTTTTTTGCTCTTGGGAAGCCAATATGGGATTCTAATTAATTCTTTACATGAATTTGTTTGTGTGTTTTGGTGGGTTATGTAGATATGTCTATTTTTTTTTATTTTACCGTCTGGGTTTTCTTCTTCTATGCATATAAGCTACTTGAATGTAGCCAAAAGAAAGAAAGGAAAATAACAAAACCGATATATTTTCACAAATGAACTACTTTAAAAAAAAAAAAAAAAAATTATTAATTTAAAAAAATTATAGGTTAAGTATAAGAATATTGTCAACTTATTTTTAAAAAATTGGTCAATATGTATTTTTTTTTTTAGTTCATAACACATTTTAATTAATGAAGAAGCTATAAGTATTTTTTTTATTAGGGGTGTAATAATTTTAATTTGGGGATTTATATTTTAAAAAATTTACAAAAAAATAAATTTTGAGAAAAATTTAAAACGTCTTTCGACCCCACAAATTTGTATGTGGTTCCGCCACTGAAAATAAATTATATCAAATAAAAAGATGGGAATATAAAAGTTTGAGTCGTTTCCTTTTTTGTTCCATCTAAATTATACCAAATTTGGCCAAGTTTGATAAAAAAAAAATTGTTTTTTTGTTTTTTTTTTGCCTTCTCTTTGTTAATCTTTCCTATCTATAACTCATAAACATAGTGAGGGTAATGATGGGATTTGATACAAATTTTAGTCATAAAATTATTGTGCTAAATGCTTTTTTTAAAGATGTGTGCTAAGATTAAAAAATATATTATTTAAAAATAGACGAAATAGTATATTTGCTAGTATGTAAAGAATTTGCACGTACCAATCATGTTCAGTGATTATAATGTTTAACATAAAAATATTACTATTTAGTATTATTTTATACTATCTATGTTCTAATGTACTTGTACTGATAGAAAAATTTACATCTTTTAAAGGAAAAAAAAAATATATTTTTTTCTAAAATACCCTTGTTATTTTATTTATGGAAGAATTAATGAAAATATTTAATTATATGTAGTGAAAAGAGAAATAAATAAATTTTATATTTTTAATGACTTATATCCAATAGAAATAGTTTGCTTATTAATATGGCTAAATTTGGAAAAAATAATACATTAAAGAAAAATAACAAATAAATTTAAACAAAGCCAAAACAAAAATTAAAACAAATAAAACGATATGGAGAGAGTACCCTAATCTTATTGCGAAACAAGAAAATTGAGAAATTTATCTCTTACTTTAATCTAAATGACAAAAAGTTATTGGGACAAAATTTTTTGGTTACTTAATGATGGATCTTGTTTGGTTATTTTCGTTGTTGTTCAATCAATGCCTGCTTATTTTTCCATTAAACCAAAAGGATCTTTCAGGCCAAAAATGTGTCGAGTGCATACTTGGACTGGTTGTTTCTGAAGCTTTTCTTGGTTCTTTGAGTTCAGAACGTCCCGCAAAAACGTGTGACAGCTTCAGCTGGAAAGCATGCTCTTTTTATTTTTTTTCCAAAGTTTATACTCTATATATTTTTAATAATAAATAAATTTTCATATAATTTAATATTTGTGTTTAGTGGTAGACCCATTTGCAGTATATTTATAAAAATACATG
>JAUMHB010030876.1:0-21656 GCA_032359685.1 Pittosporum tobira | reverse complement strand
TTATTATTATTATTATTATTATTATTATTATTATTATTATTATTATTATTATTATTATTATTATTATTATTACTTTCTAGAATGGCCAAATTACCAAAAACCCCTAGGGCATATTTTACCAAAATACCATTCTGCACATTTTATCAAAATATTCTTCTGCAGTAAATTACTAAATTGCCCTTGGGGCATATTTACCAAAATGTCACTGCTGCATATTTACCAAAATGCCACTACACCATTTACCAAAATGCCACTGTAGCTTATTTACTAAAATGACACTGCATTATTTACAAAAATACCCCTGCTGCACTATTTATAAAAATACCTCCACAATATTATTTACAAAAATGCCATTGTGGTACTAATTACAAAATTGTCACTTGACCTTATTTACAACAATGTCATTGAGTTGACAAAATTGTATAAGATATATTAAATTCATTTTTAAATTGGAAATTTAATTTCCTAAAAATTAGAAAAAATATTATACTAAACTAAATTCTATTTCTATAATAAAAATAATGTTTAAGGAATATTATTTTTTATGATTTAAATATCATTACGATGTATCTATACATCGTAGTTACTATTTTAAAACATCGTATATTTTATATACAAATGTTGTTTCAATTTCCTCCTAACAAGAATCCGATGAAGTATTTTAGGGTTAAAAATACCTCGGGATGAATACGAGGAATAAATTAGACGGAATAAGTTAAACGACGAATTGTCAAATAATGACAATTTTGTCATTTGAAATTTTGTGTGCGTTCATGTCATTTTAGTAAGGACCCCCAGGATGCTTAATTTTATTTCGAGAGTGAGCGAGATATTTTAAAAACGACGGTACTAACGTTAGGTCGTTATTATTATAGGAATGCGCGTGAGTGAGGAAAGGAAGTTGACGATCACGAAATACGTCAGTTGAAAAACTTAGGAAGCGAATTTAAGGCAAGTTATTACTATCCGCCTATATGTATAAGTTATTGTTTCACTTATGCATGCAATTTATTTTAGCTGTTAATACGCATGATTTAAATTTCAAGATACGAATTTGCCATGAATGTATAAATTGAATTATTGGTACATCATTGTTGTTCATATTAAATTCTTGAATGATTATGCATATTTACCATGTATAAGCATGCCCTATTGTGAAAACGTTTATTATTTTCATATGACTCATGATTATTGAAATTCGAATATTGAACATAAATTTAAAGACAGGTGTACCGGGACCCTACATGATTAATTCTTATAGCTGTGACGTATACGGCACAAATCGTTGAACTTGACTATGTGTCGAGAATGACGAAATGACTTTGTGTTGAAATGACTTTGTGTTGAATGACTTAGTGTCGGGCAGAAATGCCAATTAATGTTCAATTATTCAAAATATTGCATGTTGAATGGTATGATAGGACATCTACTCGTATATCATGCATGCTTTGATGGAATTGATATTAATTCGTGAATCCAAAGATTACTATTTTAATGATTCAAAACTATACCGTTTTATCTGTTTGACTGAAAGGATCATTTTATTCAAAATTGAATAATTTATTGCTGAGTATCTTTCGCTCACTCTTGCTATGTTTTTATAAACCTTCTAGAAATGGTCGAGCGAGACGAATTCTCAAGGGCAAAAGCAAAGTAGAATATTATTAGTTGTTCTTGAATTTATTCTAGCTTGAGAAATTTGTAACTTAAACATTGTGCGACTTATGTTCGTATTTCCCTGTTATTGTAAGAGTTTAACTTTTAATTAAGTTATGATTCCGCTGTGTAAATTTATTCGTATGAGCGATTCTCGTAAGTTATAACATGGCGAGTTGCCGAATAGTGACTACTCAATGTGCTGAGATGATATCTGATGACCAGATTTTCACGAGAATTCAGAAGTTGAAATTTGGAGGCGTCACATAAAATATTACTCTTACAACATACTATATACGTAGACAAATATTATATCATTATTTAGCTTTATTTCAAGTAATATTGAAATTAATATTATAAACTATATACAAAATATTACTATATATCATAAGTTTTATTTATTTTTACAATAAATAGTATAGTTAGATGTTGGAGTGGATAATGGACAACCACAAAAAAAAAAGAAAGTCAAAACATAAAATAAAATCATAAAATTATGAATAACGTCTACAAATTAGTTGATATCAAATTCAATATTATTAACTACATTTAAAATATTAAAAAGTCTAAAATAAATATTTCTTTTTCTATATTAAAAAAGTGCAAAATAACGTAAAATTATAATTTTATTATAAATTAAAGCACAAAATAAAAAGAAATAAAGATAAAAGCAAGCCAAAAAAAAAACGAAAAACAACCCGGACTGAAGCACGTCCCTATATCGGCAACCATTTTTAAGTAAGAGTTATAGATGTATACATTTTTTATAATATTAAAATTTATATAAATTTATTTGATAATAATTTATATATTTGTCAATATTATGTACTATTTTTATACAAAAATAATGTATTATATATAAAAAATAATAACTTACAAAATTAATTTTAATTAATTTTTTATGAATTAATATCAAAAAATTAAAATAGATTCTGTTTTAAAACGGAAAATATTCGTTTTTTACGTTTTTAAGACCACAAGATATAATAGGCGACCTTTTTAGATTCTAGCATATTCCTCTTTTATTTCTGTGCTTTCTTAAGGCCGTGTTTGACTTCTCTAATTTCATCTTCTTCTTCAATCTCCCCTGCTCTTTAGCTCCACAAGCAAAACAAACTTCATACCCTTATCTAAAGTCTAGAGATTAACTCTGTGCTGTCTTCTGATTCTTTCTCAATCGATCAATCATGGAGACGCCCGATGTCTTGCAGAGACAATCAGATCTTCATTTCGTTGACTATTCCAATGGTACAAAATTACATATCTCGATATCTTTTCATATATATATATATATATATATATATATATATATATATATATATAATAAAAAAGAATATAGTCCGTATTTAGATAGATAGAAACAAAGTCTACAAGATTGATCATTTATGTTGGCAAATTTGGATTTTGTTCAGTTTACTGTATTTAGTTTGTTAACTTCACATTTTTTCAATTGAATTGGTAGTATTTGTTACTCCATTACAGAGAATAATTAGTGACTTCTATACAACATGATTGCAGGAGAAAATGTGAAATCCCGAGGAATGACGGTTGAGAAAAAGATTGAGTTCCTAGAGAGCTTGACTGGAAATGTAATTCACCTACCTTAATGTCAGTACTTATAGAGTAGAATTGTTTTATATGTTTGATTTATGTATTTGCTTTTAAATATGGACTTTTACATAACCTGGTTTCCAAAGGTATGCCAATCTGTGGACAATTAGATGATTGATAACGTGTTCCCTGATTGTGGTATTGATAGAGTGTTTTTTCATTATACGCAATGTCGCCCTTTTAAAATTTAGAATTTTTAATTCTGGACTTGCCTTTTTGGACTACTTTTTAGTTCCGAGTTTTGTACTAAGTTGTAGCTTGTTGTGCGTATATTTGTTAAATTATATGTGGTTAACTGGTTATAAAATGTAGCTTGACTCGGGATCTCTTTGCCTCGGTAATGCTCTCTGAAAACCTATTTTTGATGTTTCAAATTTTGTTTCAAACTATGTGTTGATTGTATTTAGTTTATATAAAATAGAACACATAAAAGTTTCTCAATTGTTCTTTCAAAATAGGAGCTGAGTTTATTTTAACAGTTGATAGATGGACAGAAGTTAAAAAGAGCATTTTTAGTTTCTTTTTGTAGAAAGTGGATTTGTAGGTGGGGATTTAGGTCCATCAACATATGAGGAATTGGAGTTTGAGGGTCTGTCTCATATTTTAGCTGGTACCACGAGGCCAGTAAAATTGGTTTATTTTATATGTTCTGCGAGGCTACACATTATCCTCGCTTAATTTTTTAGTGTACATGCTTATAGTGAACTGCACCATCTGAGGCTCAATTACTATTTCAGGTTAGCAACCGACGAACTCGCAGACGGTTAAATGATCGTCTGTTGATGGAACTTGTTCCTTGTTTGAATGCAGAAGAAATTAGAGGCTTGTTTGCTCCACCACCTTGGGGTAAGAGACACCCAAGAGGAGCAGGATTATCTTGATTTAATATCTTTTTCAGTCCCATGCATTAGTAATGTTTTTTGGTTGAATTCTGAACTGTAATTTGCTACCCTGTTAGTGTTTCTGGTAATCACGTGGCAAACTAAATATATGTTCATAAATGTGTCAACGTCAAATAGGTTGTCTTTGAGTATAGGATTCCCAAAGTTAATCATCATACTTATCAGCTTGGTAATTGTGATTCACATTCGTATTTGCTATTTGAGGTTTGCATGATCATGATACTTACTATATACTATGTGCCAAACTAGTTCTTACTTCTGCGAACTTCTTTTTATGCTAATAATAGTTTTACATTTTCTCATCTGTCTTGGTAGGGCATTGATAATATAGGGAACTTCAACTTAAAGTAATCCACTTGCCCGTTGATTCATATACTGGTATTAATGATCAGCTTTTGTTATTTTTTAATGATTTGGGGTTCATTGTACAGGTGATGATGTACCACTGTCACCATTTTGCATGACAAACGGAGGGGAGTGGGACAAGTTTAGGAATATAGACATGGACAAAGAGGTATTTTGCTTAACTGTCAATATATTTATATATTACAAGAAACTCTTGCAGTTTATTAATACAGAGGCCTACACTTTGGTATTGTTCTTGTGATAAACGCTGCTTGTGCTTTGGAAGTTAAAAATTATCCATGCATATACTCTAGCATCATTAGTACTTTTCTTTATGATACGGTTTTCTTTTCAAACAAACTTTTGCTAAATTAAAGAGCATCTCACTTAGCAAATATGATTATCTCACTTACATTTATTAGTAATGAACTTGTGAAAAGATTTATATGAGTTGTGTATATTATAAAAAAAACTGATATGACTAATCTCGAGTTTTGAAATATTGCGAAGGAAAATATTGGAAAATAAACATAACTTGAGATATTGCAAAGATGAATGTTGAAAGACATGTATTATGTGATGAGAGTGACAAACTTTGCACCGTGGTGTGATTTTTCTACGCAACTCCATACTGTTTAGCAATTTATGACTAACTCAGATGTGCATTTTTTTCGGCTATGCTAACTTCAATTTGCAGAGTTAAAAGTGATTTTTGCAGATTATATTATTTATTTTCTATGTGGTAGACCAAGGTGATTGAAACCCTGAATGGCTCTTCATCGAAGAAGAAAGGTCGTGTGGATGTTGATAAAATGGCTGTACTGACTGCATGGCACAGAGTCGATTGTCGCACTAGAGAGGCACTTCGCCGTAGCTTTCTTTCAGAACTAATTAACAGTTATGAGGTGAATTGTTCATATCATTGTTGCTTAGATAATTTTAGATTTGTTCTCTTTCCAAACAAGGAGTGAAGGAGATTTAGAAACAGTTAGATTTTTGTCGCCACATTTTTAGAAATCTTATCCTAGTCAGTCATGTAATGTAGCAAACTTTACACCCATAAAAATGTTATATAGCAAATTATAACACTTGACAATTTCCCGGATCCGTATCCCGTATATACTTTCGTTGTCAATTTTATTTTCAAAATACTTTTGAAGTTCCACTGCTTTTGCTCCTTGTAGCTTACAATTGTTTCCTTTCTAGGAATGCATGCGGGTCTTCATCAAGGAGAGCGGACATGGAGATGTTCTTGTGCTGCATTTTCAAGATCCATTTCATAGGTTGTTACTGCATGGTGTTTGTGAGGTATGTCTTCCTAGTTGGCCTTTTAATTTGTAAAATCTGCAAATAAGAATATATTTTTATCCCATCGTTAGTCCTAAATATAATGATTGCGTAGTTAGCGGCAATGACATTTTAGTTAAATGTTGATGTGAAACCAAGGACATTCTGTTATTATATACCAGAGTCCATCATTAAATGACTCTTTCTTGAGGCTCCATTTTTTTTCGGCAAATGAGATTCCTTTTGTAAAACAGAGGGAGTAATTCCTTTGTCCCTTTATCTTGTTGCATGTTTTTGGTCCGATCATAACCTTTTGCTCTTTCTCCTATAGGGGTATCTAATATTTCTAATCTGGATTTCTGCAGTTCTATGACTTGGTTTCCATAACAGACACAAAATTGAAGGGCAAGGAGTCGGTGAAGACGACGAGGATAAAAAAGAAGAAAGCAGGTTCTGCTGAGCTTCCAAACATCACCCTTTGCAATTTTCTGAAAATGGCAAAAGAAGGGTTCTGGTAAGTCCGTAAGAAGTAAGCAGGAAGCAGCATTCATCGAGAATGATACAGAAACCAGTGTATTATTGGTTGTAAAATTACATAATTGCCCAATAGCATCTGTAACTTTAGTAGTTTGTTGACCTCCCCATCAAGTTTATTGGTGTTTCAATAAGCTACCCATCTGGGCTGGAGAATGGTGAGAGGTCAAATGTAGTTTAGCGTCTCTGTAAATAGAGCCCGTTTATTATCATTTCTTTTTAGTTTTTGAAGTAATATTGGTTGATGGTTAGATTCAACAGCATTGTTGGTAAGCTGATTATTTAGTTTGTAATGTAATAAATTCAATCCTTCAACAATATTTTGCATTTTAAACATCTGTTTGTTACTATTGGCCTCTTGAAGTTACGAACTGGGATACCAAGACCAGGTTGAGTTGTATAAAATCTGATAACTTTGTGTTTTAGATTTGAGGACATTTCTTGTGTTTCTCTCATCAATAGAGCATTTGTGGAGGTCGGCAGGAGTTGGGAAGGTACATATTTATTTAAATTTAATTGCTTTCACATTTCTATCTGCGGAGGCCGGTAGGAGTTGAGGAGTATATAATTATGTCTAGATCAGAAATATAATTACGTCTCCACAAATGGACAAAATTCTTAATATGCATAAAGGTGAAGAAAAAACAACTTTAGATGGTATATTAAAAGTGAACATGAACATAAGAAGAGAGCTAATAATGCATACACCAAAAATTTTTATGGATAAATTCAAGTTGAGTCGGACTAGTTCGATTTATTTTTTACAGTGTATTTTTAATTTCTTTGACCATTGATTTTGCCATTTAGCGATTAGTCTTGTAGATTTAGGATTTTGCTCACCCATTTAAGGTGGAATATTTTTCAACTATGTATTTTTTTTTTATCTCACAACTTTCAATTAGAGCGATGTATTATAATGTAACAGGGAATCCATTGCCTTAGGGCATGACGATAGAGTGTACTCCATCGTAACTTTTGTTGTTGTCGGAATTATGTGATAGTGTTTAGCAACTATCCCATTCGAATTACAGTTACTTTAGTTTCAATTGTACAATACAATGTCACTTTATGAAGTGCCTATTGAAATTTGTAGAGTGTAAATATTATTTTTCAAATATAAAACTCAAACGAACCGTTAATTTGGGACAGAAAGTAATAATCATGACATCAGAAAGTAATAATGATCACTAAAATCCGGAAAGACCACCCACAATTTGTTAATTTGCTTAATCTGCCCCTAAATCAGAGATGAAAAATTCATTCAATTCAACTCACCATTAGTAGTAAAGTTGAAATTAGCACACATGGTATTTTGTGCCAAAACTGAACCACTAAACCCCAACCTATTATTCCCTACATCGAATTGTAGCAGATTATCCTCCATCTGGTGGCCCCCTATCACAATCGACGCCTTTGATCTAAACCCCCCTTCATCAATGAACCCTAAGCACCATACGTCAGCATCTCTCTTCACGATCCGGACCATCGAATTATGTCCTAATATCCTCCAACACACATCTTGACCGTCCAACGCTATATCAACGGTCGGGACAGTCGGTCCCACCTCCGTGCTCTTAATATCATCCGCTAAATAACATACACTAAACGGCTTCACAGGCTTTGTTACGGTGAGGTTGAGTAGAGCTGATTCCCTCACAAAAGCTTCCGTAAATAATTTGTGTATTGACTTCTCCATTACGGTGTAGGGAGCAATGGTGCTCATGATGGTCCCACCAACGCCTTTCTTATCAACGGTCAGGAGACTTGGATCTATATCAATCATCTTTCCGTTGACTTTTATATGTTTGATACCGATATAATACTCACCAGAGCGGTGCAGGTAACTTTTTACGGTGCGCCCTAGTCCAGGGTTCGGGCTCTCAAGGAGTGGAGTGTAATTAAATAATTTAGAGAGGTCAATTTCGGGTAAGAAGTAGTATGGCCCACGTGTATTGAAGAAGGCCACACCAGGCGCGGAGGGTGAACCGGACATGCACAGCACAAACAAATTGGGAATAAAGAAGGCGCTGCTAAGTTGGGCCGAGAGCGAATACTTGGACCGGCCCAGACTGGCTAAACCGGGGAATTTTTTAGCATTGTGGATGCCTTTGAGTGCGGATGCATCGGAGCAAGAGAAGACGAACTCCGGGAAAACGCCGAGTTGACCCGGGTTACGGCCGTCGGTGGTGGGGAGAGCTAGGAAATCGGCGGCCGCCTTGGCGACGAAGGGTTTTCTTTTTTCGGGTTCAAATCGGGTTGGGTAGGTGGAAGGGCAGACGGAGGAGTTGCATGGGATTTGGTGGTAAGTGGAGGAGGTGTAGTTTGTTTTGCAGTTGACCCAGCTGTAGGTGGCGCCGAGGTCGAGGAGTAAACTAGTGGGTTGAAGAGGGGTTTTCATGTAAACTGAGAGGGTGTAATGGTTGGTTTTGTAGTCTTTAACTATGGGAGCTAGGAGCTGATCATGGGCTGAAAACGAAAGTGAAATGAAGAAGAAGAAGGGTAGAATCGACATTTGAGTTTGGGACATGTTGTTGCTGAGTGATTGATCAAATGTTGACGTTTATCATGAATGTGAAAATAAATAGGGTGTAGAAAGAGAATACAGAATTGCATGCAAGTGTGATGGAGGAGAGCAGAAATTTAAGACTTTTGGTTATGTTTTGGATTCTTGGTGACGCAGGGGAATGGTTATTTACAGTTTTGGCATGATTTCATTAAATTTATTATATGCAGTACATAGGATGACTCTGGTCGTCATAGTCAACATGGTTGTGAAGACTTTTATTAATAGTAATTTGTTCTTTTTATTAATTGTATTAATGGTAGTCCTAATATTTCATAAAATTATGCCAAAATAATGTTGTTTTGGGTAGTTGTCGCATCCAATCAGCTGTTATGGTTACAGTCATTTTTATTTTATTTTAAAATGATATTTGATACTTTGAATTTTATTGCCTACATTCGTTATATACAAAACAAATTACGTTATACTTCATTTGTTTTTTAAAAAATATAGATAGTTAAGACCATAATAAGAAAAAATTAATGCAATATACTACTAACTCAAATGTTCGTCGATTTAAAAATTTAACTAAAAATTCAAACTAAATCAATTATTGAGAGGGGAAAAGTTCTAATTTAGTGTGTAGGTAATAAAATATAAAATTCAAATAGTAAGATCTATAGTGAAAATATCACAGATGGTGTTATTCATCTACGATGAATATAGACAAAAAATTATATTATATTTAAAAAAAATATTTTAAAATATTTTTCTTTTCACATAAAAATTATTTTAAAAAATTTATTTTTAAAAGTCGTCATTTTGTTAAATTAAAGTATATATTTTTCGTTTGCGGAAGGATGATGAGATTTTAATGCTCCATTCACTACATGCACAAAATACAGCTAAGCTTACACCGCCAAAGAAGGATTGCGTCACCTTCACCGAGTTGCCGGTCGTCGGTCGGATGGATTTCCACTGGTGACTGGGCTTCACGTACGTCAGGTTCAGGATCATCAAAACGAATGTCTCTCTTATAATTCAAAAAGCTTGACCACCATATTACCAAAGTATGTGCTGGGCTTAATAAAACAAAAGAACTATTAGAAAAAAGTTCGGTCCTACTGACAGCCCAACTTTGTGCTAAATGTTACAGGCCTAGTCGAATCAGGCATTTTTCGACCTGGATATATTTTTTTTGACTATATGCATTTCATACATGCAATTAATCAGGAGAGACTGGGTGAGATTAAAGATATTCCAACTTTAGTTTACTTAATTTAAAAAAAAAATATTTTCCACACAAATTGAATGAGGAAAAATTAGCAGGAGTGACTGGGTGAGACTAATGATTCTAATTATTAGAATTGATTATAGTTTATTTTTAAAAATTAATTATTTAAAAATTATTTTTTATTAATTATTTTTTTATAGGCTAAATATAATAATATTATTAATTTAATTTAAAAAATTAGTCAATAAATATTTTTTTAACTCAAAAAAATATTAATTAACAAATAAAGTATAAGCTATTTTGAAATAAACTATGCTAAATAAACACTAAACCTGGACCCTCGACTCTACTCTATTATACTTCATTAATTTTAAAATATATAAGCATTCTTAACTTAAAAAAAATTAAATTTTAATATTTTTACATTTAAAATTACCTAAATTTATTTAATTATAATCAATAAAATTATGAAAATTTTAAAATATTTAAAAAATACTATTAATTGCAAAAAATATTTTTCTGAAAACTCAAATAAATTCATATTAATTTAAATTAACATTTAAAATAAAATAAGAAAAAAAAATACTATTTTATGAGGCCCGGTTACAAATTGGACGTCGGTGCCATTCGCTCCGGGTAAGACTGTAATTGAGTCGTATATATTACTAATATATTTAATGTAATTAGATGTAAAACGTACACAAGTACGTCATGTATCCGACTTTGTGAGAAGATAAAATATACTACTTTTGATTACAGGTTGTGATGTTTTGGTCAACGTTCACTTTTAATTAGAGTAGAAAATAAAAAAAAATTCTAATTTCTAAATGAGGTACACCCACCTCTAAGGTTCTAATAGTAGTCTCTGTATGGCAATTAATTAGATCTTATCTTTCAATTTTGCAAGATAATCATTATGGTCAAAGTCAAATTTGTATACTCGACCTTTTGATTTTTGGATGAGTTGGCAAGAAAGCAACCTGCATGGCTGCGTTGACGTTTTCTCCTTGAGATACTTTTCCCCACGCAACTAAAGATCTGAACCAAACAGTAGAAGAACATGCATATAAGTAGAGGTGCCATTTTCACTAAATTTCCCATAACTCATTTCTTCAAATCTCCTACAATGGCTTCTTTTATTCAGTGCCTTCTCTTTTCTCTACTGCTTGTTTCTCTCTCTGATGCCCAGCCATCTTTCCGGCCGGACGGTCTCGTCTTGCTGGTTAAGAAAGATGCGTCCACCCTCCAATACGTGACAAAAATCAACCAAAGAACCCCTCTGGTGCCCGTAAACCTTGTGGTCGATCTAGGAGGCCGATTCATGTGGGTCGATTGTGATAACAATTACATATCATCCGCATATCGTCCGGCCCGTTGTCGCTCAGCCCAATGCTCACTAGCCGGAGCCTCGGGCTGTGGTGATTGCTTCAACGGGCCACGACCCGGGTGCAACAACAACACTTGTGGCGTATTCCCGGACAACCCAATAACCCGTACCGCAACGGGTGGTGAGCTGGCCGAAGACGTTGTCTCCGTCCAATCAACAGATGGGTCGAGCGCGGGTCGGGTTGTCACGGTCTCTAGGTTCCTATTCTCATGTGCACCAACTTTCTTGTTAGAAGGTCTCGCTAGTGGTGCCAAGGGCATGGCTGGTCTAGGAAGAACCCGAATTGCATTTCCGACCCAATTTTCTTCGGCTTTCAGTTTTGATAGAAAGTTTGCTATGTGTTTATCATCTTCAACATCATCTAATGGTGTTATATTATTTGGTGACGGCCCCTACAAATTTCTTCCAAATATTGAAGTTTCCCAACTAAGATATACACCCCTTTTTATCAACCCTGTAAGCACTGCATCGTCATTCAGTCAAGGCGAACCGTCGGTTGAATACTTTATAGGCGTCAAATCCATAAAAGTCAACCAAAAACCGGTCCCACTAAACTCGACCTTGTTGGCTATTAGTAGTGAAGGAAATGGTGGAACGAAAATCAGCACCGTCAATCCCTACACTGTTCTAGAAACTTCCATATACAATGCAGTGACCGAGGCCTTTATTAGCGAGGCAGCAACAAGGAACATAACTAGGGTTTCATCCGTGGCACCTTTCGGTGCTTGTTTTAGCACGAAGAATGTTTTCGTTACGCGACTGGGGTACTCAGTGCCGTTCATTGATCTAGTTTTGCAAAGTGAGAGTGTCGTTTGGACGATAACCGGGTCGAACTCAATGGTGCAAGTTAGTGACAATGTGTTGTGTCTAGGGTTTGTTGATGGAGGAGCAAACCCTAGGACTTCAATTGTTATAGGAGGATATCAGTTGGAGGATAATTTGGTGCAGTTTGATTTGGCAACTTCAAGGCTAGGGTTCAGCTCTAGCCTACTGGGCAGGCGAACTACTTGTGGCAACTTCAATTTCACATCTAGTCCCTAAAAAATTTTAATCATATATCTAGCTACCCTTTGATATGAGAAGCTAGATACGGCTTGAATAAATGAAATGCTATGTATAATAATTAATTGTTTGATGGTACGCTAAACCGTTGTTTCCTTTACGTTTTTGTAATAAACAATTTCTATGATGTTTATTTTGAAGATCTGAGATCATATATTGAAACTTTTGATTATATATTAAAATTTGCTAGTAAATCATTGTTCACCTTGCACTTATTGGTGTAGCTCACACGTTAGTGCGCCCGCTTCGCATGTGGGGCACAATGTTCAATTCCATGCGCCTCTATTTCATAAATCATTTATTTTTCTTTTCTCCTGATTAACTTTGATAACCAAACTGATCATTTTTAATTAAAATCAAGAATTAAGTATAATTTATTTGAATTTTACATAATCACACAAATATGGAATTAATAGTAAACTTTATGTAATTTAAAATAATCATAGTCTTCATATGACTATAAGAAAAATAAATTAATAAAGAAACACTTTTCCTTAAAATTTAGACACTAGAACTAAAAATGAAAAAAGAAAAACGTTGAGAATAATTATACTTGTTGTCATTGTGTAGCTCCATTTTTTTTTTCTTTTTTCCCTTTTCGTGGACTTTAGACATCTGGGGAAAATTTCAAAAAAAAAAGGAAAAAAAGAAGTGTTTTCTTTAAATTTTGGGACAAGAAATCTGAAAAGCTAACAGAACAAATTATTTATGTTGAGAGTTGGACTCGAACCAACGCCCTTTGGGAACAGAACCTTAATCTGGCTTCTTATACCAAGTCGGCCATCTAGACGATTGATAAATTAAACAGCAATTGGTTTAACATCGAGCCAACATTGCTTATCATTGTCACTAATTTACCATAACTTCAGAGTTGACAGAAGTAATTAATTAACATTGTAAATTAACGATTTTACAAACATTATATAATTAAGAAATGTATTCTCTTATTCATGACGTGATGATAGTATTGATAAAAAGCGTACACACGTGCGCACATCCACACATATGAGAACCCTAAAATACCTCATCCAATCTTGACCCATTAATTTTGAAATGATTTTTTTTTTTTTCACATACATGAATCATGCATTCATGCACATTACAAGTACACACATAACAAAGAGTAAAAAATGGGATGCCCTCCAATTATCAGAACTCGGTAAATGTACACTGAATGAATTTCACCTGCCAAAAGGCCCAAAGTTGATCTGGTGTTGAACTATTGACTTTCCACTATAGACTTGCCTCCCAAAGAAGTAATACAAGAATGAACCAATTGCTAAAATACATAGTACAAATAGGATTCTTCTCCCAACAGAATGGGGCAAGAGAATTTTGCTAAAATACATATGGTACAATGCGCCAATCGGCCCACTCCAATGTACGAAGCCCGGCCAGAAAGTTCTCCATTGTTTACCTGTCAGGCTAGAATTTGCAAAACCATTTTTCCTCATGAGACAATATGCCGTTCTAATAACTATGAAAAACACAGTGTAAGTGTTCGTCACTTGCGTTGAGCAAAGGCCCTACAATCCCTCCTTATCCGCTCAGCATACATCGGAAGGCGAACAATATCATGAATCTCATTCAACACAACTTCCTCTGTGATATTATCATTTATGCTCCGCATGACCTGTCACGGTGTTAAAAGCATCTTCACTTCTCTGCAAATTTAAAGATTTTTGGGAAGAAAAAAACACAAAAAATGAGCCAAGGTGATATTCATACCTTCTTGTAGGTGTTAAATTCATTTGGCGTTGATTTATCAACCCTTGTTCGCATAAAGACCCAAATCTTCTCCTCGGGATTCCAGGAACACTCTATTATCTTTCCCGAACATGAGTAGCAATCTGATGGATCTGCATGTTGGTTTTCAGAGCAAAGAATCATACGATCAAAGACCGCAAAACATAAAACAAGCTGGCCTAACAAAGTGGAATAAGTAGAATTAGTTATTACTTTTTTGTCAACTAGAAATACATTTCTAATCTTAAATTATAAAGTGACAATAAGTCCTCAACATGCAATCACTGAAACATTTCTAGCTAATCTTAGGGATATGGTTGTAAAAATAAGTTTCTACTTAAAGTTGTCATTTTCAAAATGTAAACACAAATCTGCTGCTAACCTTTGAAAACAACCCTATTTCCTTCCATTAGCTTCTTCCTGCCACGCTCATTCAGAAAAAGTAATGGACGGTTATTGCTTCCCACCTGTCAATGCAAAACCCTACATTTAGATTTTCAAGCATGATAAAAAAGTTAATTTACAGAGTTTGAAAGATCAAAACAGAACACAACCTCAAAGAGAAAGTCAACTGAGTTCAGCTCAGGAAATTTCCACTTTAAAAGGCCTTCATGTGTCCGGGGCACATAAGGATCATCCCAGCCCTGGCAGTTAAAACCATCCATTTTCACACATTTATAATTAGTAAATTGGAGTAATTAGTAACTTCACTCAGAAAGTAACAAGCTTCTAAATTCAATGTTTTGCAGAGAAGTCTTCAAGAAATTTTTAAAAAAATGCACTTGATTGAACTCAGAACAAATACTAAGGTTAAACAATGACATTAGCTCATGATCATATTCATGATTCTTCATCTACAACCTGAAAGATCAAACCATCGGCATCATGAGAAAGTCTTGGAATGAACTCCCTTAGGAGTTTCGAGACAGCAGAGAGAAGATAGAAATCCTTCCTCCTCACCTAATATTGTAAGAAACAAATTAGCCACCAGCCCTAAAGAAAGTTCAGAATCAACAACTGCTGATGGTGCATGGTAAAAATTATACATACTCGAAATGGTTCCAAGTCATATCTGTAATAAGGAGTTCTACTCTTGTACAACATATCTCGTTCACGATTTCGGGGTTTTATCACTTCATTCTCAAGTATCATCCACCTCTCATTGAAAGGGCGCTGCAAATATTATTGATAATCATATATAAGACTTAAAATATTTAAATTACAAAGGGAAGAAAAAATCATCAAGGGTAGTCTACAAACTATTTACTAGAGATAACTAACCTCTACAAGGGAAACTTGATTGATTGCCATCAGATCATAAATGAGATATCTTCTTTCCTGCTTTTTTGTAGTTGGATCGGTATCAATAACCATCTCTCCGTCAAGTAAAGTATAGTGATGAGTAGTCCCTTCTGTACCCTAACATATAAACAACTTGCGTCAAACAAAACCCACAGCAGAAATAAAGCCAAATCAAATATGGTTCAAAACTAAAATCCTAGTAAAGCGGGAAATAATTATTACCTCATTTACATTTCTGCAAGGAAACCGTAAATCGACCCTTCGGAAATAAAAATTTCGATCGATCAAGTAACAGCCATCCCAAGTTATTAGCATCATATATCGAGTTCCATCAGCTTTCCATGTGGCATAGTAATATCGCTGTCTTAAGAGCTGTAAGTTATCCCTGCATTATGAAATTCAAATTTTTGATATTAAGATAAATAACAAAATCAGGGCAAAGTAGAAGCTGGTGGAAGGAAATGCTAAGAAGAATATACAAACAGAACCTGCTGAGAGATACTGGATGTGACCCTGGAAATTGTTGCTTTCCTCTGGCCTGGAGATTAAAAAGAATTCGTTATGTCCAAAAATACAAAGAAGGAAGAACATGAAAGCAACAACCAATTTATTTAATTAAATCTTTTTATCAATCCAACGAGCATTTATATTCTAGCTTTAACAAGAACACAAGAAAGATAAAACTTTGTTTTAGAAAGAGCTAACATCACATGTTGAATTCGAGCCACAAATGAAAACACAGAACAATTGCTATGAAAATATTCATGAAAGTTATCATGGTTCAGTCTCAGAACCTCAATAATGTTTGAAATAACTAATCAGTAGAAACAAAAGTCAATGGCTGAAGAAAGGTCCTCAGTGCGTTCATACCCGTACACTCAGATTCAGTGCTTGTAAGCAGAAATGCCTCATTGTTTCTATCTGGATAGAAGGCACGGAATCTCCCAAAATATCATCATTTGTCATCACCCTTGTAATAACATTATCCTGTAGAATCCAAAGAAACATATTTAAACATTATTATCCGTAAATTCCATAATCATGGTATTCTGATTTTCCCAAAAGTGCAGGTTTCAAAGAAGAACCATACTTGCACATGAGCAGCTTCGCCATCATCCAGATCAGGTGATTTCTTCCAATCTGGAGTTTGGGGGCAAACAACGAATATAGGCTTCCTTTCATGATAAAAGTTGTAAAGAGCGTCTATATAGTCTTGTTTGTAAATTCCCGGATGCCGTGCTCTAGCAAATCTATCTATTGCCTGCAAGAATGACAGACCCAAAAAAAAAAAAACTTCGATTCCCGGAGGAGCTGGAGGATAGAAAAGGAATATAATAGAAGTACTCACCTCGGTGACTGAAATAGACTCGGAATGTACAAGAAAATGAACAATCATATAACCAGTGCGGTTATGCCCATGAGTACAGTGGACAAGAATATACTTCTCCACATATGTCTGACGGGATGTAAACTGCATTACCTAAAAATATCATATATAGAGTGTCAAATAACAACTTTTTTGTTAAACAAACATAATTCGTGGCACCAATGACTTTTTTTGTAAAATTATAGTGATGCACCAAGGAAATTTGCCTCTTGAATAAATTTATCAACAGAATCATTGTCAGGCACATCATCCCTTCCCCGACATCTAATCTGGATCAATAAATAAATGATAAACTTGTTAAGAGTTGAATGCATCCCATTCAACAAAAATAACGTACAATGACAGATACACCTGGTAGTCATACCTTAACATATCGAATACCTGCCTCTGTCCAATCTGATTCTGGATAGTAACGGTTGGTGTTTGTTAGATCAATCACCAAACCTAGCTGTAGAACCAGTGAAGCAGAAACAAAAAAAAGTTAGTTTAACTATTATTTATCAATGTGCTTGAACTCGTTAACCAACAAAGGGAAACTCAACTCAACGCTTTTTATCCCAAACTAGTTTGGATAGGCAGAAAATGAATCCATGATAATCAAGAAGGAGAAAAAACAGCAATAAAAAAGAAAAAAGAAAAAAGAAAAATAGTAATAATAAAATAGAATTATATAGACACACACACACTCAAATGAAAAACAAGAAACCAAAATGCCTAGGAGTTTATGCAAAATAAAGAATAACTATAGAAAAGAAATTTTAAAATAAATTTAATAAAAATAAAACTAAAAAAGCGAAAATGAAAATGAAAATGGTAATTTTAAAATTATTTTTTTATTAAGAGGAATGACTGATGATATACGAAGTTAAATGATCAAGACTTTTACCTCTCTTCCTAAGCGTCTTTGTTCGTGAATTACTTCTCTTGGAGTGTATCTTTTGTCAGGACTAATCTTTTCACTGAAGGATTCACCAAGAGGAACTTTTGAAGGAATAATAGAACTTATTGCATTACCATTTGGAGGGCAATCCAACCAGCCTGTGACATATAAAGATCGTATTCACAACCTCAATCATATCTTATATAAACAATAATATATCAAAGTTATCAAGGCAATATTCATAAAACCACAAAGCAAGAAATAGCAGACAACATAGATTAAAAAAATTCTGGACGCTAACGGAGAATAAAAAATTCTCGTGACAACAAGAAAATGTCAAACGCCTACCAGAGGGAAGGCTATTCCTATCATATCCATTGTTTGTAGACAGGGATTCTTGATTGTTCATAAAGCGCTTGGAAACGTGCATGGGATCCTGGTCTGGATATTTTCTTTTTGGTCTGGGATGTCTTTCTTCTGTAACCTGATAAATAGGACACTAAAACAGTTATTACAGATTTTGAATATAAAGCGCTAATACACAATTAGTTCTAGAAATACAACATATTTTCAGAATCAATACATACTTTCAAAAATAAAACATCGTTACAGTTACCAGTACATTTCATTGCTCCAAGAAGATGGGGCTACTGAAAATCAGAATCATTACAATTACCAGTATAACATTGCATGTTCTTGTTAATATTTTCCTTAGTGAGATGACTATTAATCCAATAATTTGTGGCACAAATTTACAGGAAAGGGGAATCTTTGTGATTACTTCTGCCCTAGCTGAAGCATCGTCAAGGTCCATAGACCAGAGTTTTATATAGAATTACAAATGTTAGGTTATAGCAAATCTTGTTAAATTACAGCGGCTAACATTCAGAGCACAAAAATACATTAGAGCGTGTTTTGAGTTAATTCTTTTATAGTAAAATTTCTAAAGCAAGAAATAGAAGTAATACTTGGTGCATAGTGTCAGTTGCCAACTGTTTTCGTGCTAAATCTTTGTCCAAATTCTCTTTGTATATCAGTTCATCTCCTTCAGGGAGTGGAGAGACATTTAAGTCCATAGTATAAATCACCCCACATCGACAGAAAACAGTTGGTGATATAAAGGTCTCAAATGTCCAGAGCTTCTTTTAGTAATGTTCCCTACGCCAAATGTCAAATTCTTTACCTACACAAAGGGGAAAAACATTATCACCAGATGACAACATAAATTTCGTATAAAATACATTAAATACAAGTGCAGCAACATGACCTGTAATTTTAGCAAAGCTTATCCTAGATGCATTACTAGCACCATTAATGCACAAGTGCAGTAATGCCGTAACTCTGCCAAACATGTATTATTTTCAATTATACGAAAAAAAATTATTCCAACATTATGAGAGATGTGGTTACAGTGTAAAGCTGCCAAACATGTATTCATTTTCAATCATACCAAACATAATCGTCCAACAGACCTGAAGTAAGACATATTAAAGTTGATTTTTTGAAATGGATCATGCACACCGAACCAATTGGTTACAGTTCACCACATATTCAATAAAGCAGCAAACACTTACTCCTCCACCCACCGTTAAGATGTAGTTCAAAATCCAACCCTAGTTTTCTTTTCATTAAAAAGTAGTTCCGAATTCATTGTCCCAAACTGCAGTTTATGAGGTTTATGTCACCAAACTAAAACAACGTATCTTAATGGCATTTTCTGGTAACATGTTTTATTATGTAAAATAGGTATTGCCTGAAAAATTTATCTTTTCGAATACCCTGTGCCAACCAATTCGAAAATCAAACCACTTATCAGAGTAAAGGCCAGAATTTTGCCCACCAAAAAATTGACAACAGATGGAACTATTATACCCTTTACTAAATTTTTAAAATAAAATTAGGCACGTTGAATAAATTCATAATACTCACACCTAACCTGGTGAAGAAATTCATGTATAATTCCACACACAAAAAGGCAAATCTCAGACATACATACAGAAGATCACTAGTAAACTTTATCCAAAAAAAATCCTCAATAACGAATATATAGCATAATCATATAGATTGAATCAAATTACATGATGACATCATATCATCTAATTAAGCTTGGCCAATGATCGGTGACAGAATTTAGAGCTCGAGTGCAGCGTATTTGGGTTTGGCAAATTAATTTAGGTTAGGGTTTTGCATCCGTCAAAGTGACAGGACTAGCCATGGAAACAGAAATTTGGTCGCTCTATAACCAACTTTACCTTATAAATGCAACGACGTCGTTGTTCGCAACAAAGGTTGTCCTGTACGAAATTTTGGTCTCCTGAGTTTTTTTCCCATAGATGTGAGATCTTGTGCAAAATTTTTGGAAAACGTCGAAGTTAATATGTGAGGGTGAAGTGTCAAAAGTCAAAGCGAAAAAGCTAATATGTCAACGTGTGTCTGCAGTCCATGTGCCTATTTGCTAATTTTTTTTGAAAATTATTATAATTTTTTAACATGTATAATTATTTTACAATTTTGTTTGTTTTAATTTATTTAATAAGTTGTTTTTAAATTGTATAAACTATTAAAGTATATAATAATCACTTTTAAATATGGGATATAAACGAATCGAATCAAATCGAATATTAACGTGTTCATATTATACTCGTATATTTAACAAATTTGAGATGAAATTTGTGTATATCTCGTTTAGTTATCAAATCAAAACTGAATACGAATTAAGCATGAGTAATTTGAAATTTTTGAGCAAATACCATCAAATATCAATACAAAAAAATAATTTGATAAAGACTAAATAATTTATCGAACTTTAAAATGTGCTCATATTCTATTCGTTAATATTTCGAATCGAGTCCAAATCGAGTTTTTAACCTAGTGATCTCGAATAAATTTCAAAGCATTTGATTCTATTTACAGTCTTACTTCTAAAAAGCTAAGTTTCAGAAACTTATTCAATAATCTGTTTTAAAAAAATTACACAAAACAAACTAACAACTTATTTAATAATTTAATTATTAAATAATTTATAATCTGTTTTCAAATAAACTGTACCAAACGAGCCCAATGTAGTGTCCTTTTTGTTTGGTCGGAGTTGATATGCATGAAATACAAATTTAATTAAAATAAATATTTTTCATATTAAAATTAAAAATATTGAATTATGATTTTAATAAATTATAAATATATGATATTATAAATTATAAATATTTTTAATTTAAAAATAATAATTATGCAAACAAATACTATATACGCGCGCACAATATCATCAATGGTTAAGCTTACGTACCATTACCACCAAGAATGATAATAGTGGAACATTGAGACACATTATTTGTGTTGAAGCTTAGAAGGTGATATATCAATTGCAGCCATCGATATTCTTGTCTCTATTTAATTTTCTTTAATTAAAATTAGGTCACCCAAAGCACTCTCACCTTTTGTTTTTTATGCACAGAGAACCCAATAAGTGAACATAAGTTATATAAAACCCACATTTTAAAGGAGAAAGTTTGGTGGTTGGATTGGTAATAAATATGCAGTGCCATTTAGATTGGAAGTAAAGATCTTGTCACATAGAGTCCCATAATAAAGAAATGTTCACCAAACCAATCTAGGTGCCACGCTCACCATCTTTAATTTCTTTCTGTCTCTGTGTGTGTGTATTGTATTTATTGAATTATTATTGGTTTTGTAAAAGATTATCCCACATTTTGTGAGATTGTATAAGTAAGAAGTGCCAAGAAACGTTGTCATCTAATGTTTATGAAAATGAAAACTTGTTAAATATAATTAATATTATATTTATAGTATTATTATGATAATA
>JAUMHB010030865.1:0-21663 GCA_032359685.1 Pittosporum tobira | reverse complement strand
TATTAACTGCTTGTCTTTTTGTAGTTAGTAAATTTTGACGGAATTAGATTTAAATCTTTTAAGGCAATCCTTTTTTTACTCCTGAAATTATAATGTTTTTACTCCCTCCCTCCCATAATAATTATACTAATTTTTGACGATCGTGTCACATAAATTTTAAAATTTATTAAAAATATATTAGAATAATATATTTTTATAATATTTCAATTATAACTAAAAATATAACATATAAGTATACTTAAAAGAAAAAAAATTAATTAAAAATAAAATATTTTCATATATTTTTCATATATTTTTAAATTCCTAAAAAGGTCTAGAAGAAAAAAAATAAAATTAAACCAACAATCAATATTGTTATTAAAATTATGACTACCATTACTGGGAAAAATACAATGCTTATGCCTTATAAATCAACCTTGACCTAGCTAACGAGGTCTTAACTCAATAGTTAAAATTAATACCTTAAAATTTATTATTTGTAAAAAGTATTAGGTTCGAGTTTCTCGTACGTAATGTGTAGAATTATTTTCCCTCATATGAGATTCGAACATTGATTGATATTAGATTGATATATTTGTAATTATGGTAGAATATTGAATCACATATATAATCTAATAATTATGGGTGATATCTTAAAAAATATATGGATAAAATATAATCCTTTTAAAAAAAATTATATAGATAGATAATATAATAATTTATGGGTGATATTTTATGTAATATTTAAACATATTTCTTATAAGTGAAACCTTATATTTTTTGTTTTAGTTTGTCTCAAAAACTAAAACTAAAAATATTTTTTCATTTGTTGATTTAATTTGCAAATTTTAATAAAATAAAATAATATCATTCATTTGATATAGTTCATTTTTTCATGAATATTTTAAATTATATCTAAAAAATTCTACAAGCTAGAAGTGTAACACAAAGTTCTAACGCATTTTTTTTTTCAGTTATAGTTTTATCAAAGTAGATAATTAATTTATTGTCAATGTTTAATAAAAAGTGTACCATTTTAAAAAATCGTAGACATTAAGAATATGTGCTTTGAAAAAGATTTTTAAATAAAAATAAAAACGGAAATTATTTTGTGTGATGAAAGAAAATTGAAGAAAAAAATAATGGTTAGTAAGAGATTATTGATATTAAAAAGGAGACCATGTTAAATAAAAATAAATTTGAAGAAAAGCATCCATTTTAGGTGTAAAGTATAACAATACTCTCTTCATTCTAAAATTAGAGACATATATGCATTTTAATGTAATAATTTTATGAAATTTTAAAATTTAAATTTTTATTCCAAAATTAGACACATATGAATTTTAATATAGTAAATTTGTAAAAAATCTTAAAATTCAAATTTGAAGTAAATTTATTTTATTTTGATTTATGTCTAAGTCATAAACTATATACAAAATACTACTATTTATAAAATTTGAAAATATGACAAAATTATATTTTAATATAAATATTAAAAATTTAATAATTTAATTGAATAGAATTTAAAAATATAATCAATTTTGGAACGGATTAAGTGTAAATAATATGATATAAATATATTATTAATGTTAACTATATAGTATAATAGTACTTTCTTTGTTCTAAAATTATAAATAATTTATTTTATTTCCATAGTTGTCAAAACTAATATTGTAAACTACATATAAAATAAAAGAATTTGGGAGATGAACGATACTCACACACATGAGCATGAGTACTTTAAATAATGTACATTTTAATGTTAATTTGCTTGAAAACTATTATTTAAAGCATTCATGCTCACGATGTGCTCTCATCTCTTTACTTAAAAAAATAAAAATAATTCTTTTTTGCACCGTATGGGTTTTTTTTTTTTTTTTTTTTTTTTTTTTGATTTAGTAAATAGCATAGATAGGAGCGGGGAAAAAAGGACACCAAAAAAAAAAAAAGGACACAAATTTAAAACATAGTACTTTTTTTTTTTTTTTTTTTTATCAGTTGACATTTATAGGATTATTTAGTCTTATAATGGACTATAGATAAAGTAATGGGCTTATGAAACAGAATAGTGGGCTTATAAATCAAAACAGTGGGCCGTAGAAAAAGTGGGAGAATGAGTAGGCAACTGACGGCAAAGAAAAATAAAAAGCAAAGTCGGACGGAAAAACGGGTAAAGTATGTTTAGGAAACTAATAGCCTAATTCGTTTTTATAGTAAGGAATAGAAATACTCTTTATTTTGAAACGAAAGAAGTAGGTCATGCTAGCAGAGCTATGTGGTCCTACATCGGACTTTGAGACTTGACAACAATATTTTCGAGTACCCTTCTCTTGTCTCGATCTGTGAAAATCTCTAATTTTCCTCATGGACTAGGGCAAATCTCATTTTAAACTAATTTTATGTGGTGTTATTGCATTTTTAAATATAATAAAAATAAATTCTAACATCCCAAAGAGACATAGGAGATTCTATTTTTATTTTCTCTTAGAATTTGCTCAGAAAATCTAAAGCAATTTTTATTTTTATTATTATTTTTTTTAATCTTAACTTGAAACGAGCCATGTCCGAAAATATAATCAAGAGTTTAACATCTGAAAACCATATTTAATAAAACACGTACCATTTACTGAAGTTATCTTAGATCAATGACGCGAAAAAGAGAGCAAATGCGGCACAACATTTAAAGTAAAACATCACAAAAACATTCTTAAATATGTATATAGGGACGAAATCTAGGTTACGGATGGTTGTGGACATTATCCAATCAACCAATTTTAACCATTTAAATATATGATATAGTGGTTTGCAGTCACTATTATTTTTGGAGCATATATCGAGACTGGATCCACGGTTACAGGTGGCTGTAGACACTATCCAATCAATCAATTTTAATCATCCAAACATATGATCTAGCGGTTTATATTGACCATTATTTTTGAGAGACGTCTTCCAAACACCAATAACTCTGGATCTCCATCAAATATATATATATATATATGCGGTTGATTATGACATGCTAGTGAACATAGTACATGGAATTTGGGAGCTTGAATGTTCTTTTGGGGACTGGATGGCCATCAAAACTGCTCCATTGATCACCGACAACCCCCCAGAGTCTGTACCCTTCATCGACTAATCGCTTTCTCGCCTCCGCTTTGTAGTTGTGCACTTTCTTGCATTCATCATCAAGTCCCCTAAATCCAAATTAGTAACCAACCCAATTATATCCAAGACTAATTGATCATTTACAAATTAGCCCCCTTATTTCATAATAATACGTACTAGTAAATTAAATATAATTATTTGTTTTTAGTCTCTTTCGTAATTAGAGATAAGTTTGTAATATTCATGAAGTTTCAATCATACCAATCCTATATGTTCAATAGATTGAGTATAATGTTACCATCGTAAGTTCGTACCGTTTCTAACTAATGTTAAGAATGTGTTTGTAAAAATATATTTTTTTCTTTAAGAGTTCATTTTTAGAGATGACTTTAATTTTAATTTTAAAACCGAGGGAATATAATTTATGGCCTTTATTCCAATATTAGTACTTTATATAGAACCAAAGATTATTATTCTACATCAAAATTAACACATGCCATATCACTATGAATAAATCATACGCAGACACACACACACACACACACGTTAATACCTCAAGATGAGACCAGTCCATCCATGATAGCCAACCTTGATGAGGTTGTCAACAGTGGCATCTCTGAGGCATTCCCTTCTTGAGGAGATGAAGAAGATCTTAAGCCCTTTTCCTTTCAAATCATGGAAGAAGCTGAGTGCATGATCAAGAGCTGGTGCCTTTGCCTTTCTCATCCATCCTTCGAAGGAGCTACTATTCAACTTCTGCCCCCTGGTTTCCGCAACCATGATCATAATCAGCATTTACTAGTAGGTGCTCATTGGGTAGCAACGATTAGAGAATATGGACTCAAATGCAGCAAAAATTTATATTTGGTAAACTAAATCTAATTTTAAAAAAAAATTGAGTTTGCAACTTAAATTCAATTTCAACAAAAACTTTTTAGATTTAAGCTGCAAACTGTGGTTTGATGAATTCGAAATACTCCTACCAAACAAGCTTTTATACTATTAGGTGCAACAATTGATTTACACTAGTGTGAATCTACTGTTATAAAATATTTTTTTCGGGTGTTGGATGTCATACAACATAAAACTATAAAACGAACCAAGCGTTTTAGGTTTAATTTAGAGCCACTCAACTAAAAACTAAATTTGAGCTCTACTCGAAGTATTAACATAAAAATATAAGTACATTTTAAAGCTCGATTGGTTACTTTGACCTTTGTAATTAGCTCATTTTGTAAAATGCAAATTACCTGGGCTCGACTTGGAATAGCCCTCGACTTCACAGTTAACCGAGACAAAAACTTCATTAAAGGCTCAATAAATTATATGAGCTAAATATGAGCAAGTTAATAATCAGCTCGATTCAGTTCGTTTACACTCTTAATCCAATTTTAGTGGTGTACTGACGCCATCTATATCTATATATATATATATATAGTGTATGTGATGAACTTACCCGTATTGATGAGTTTTGAAGTAAGGGACGGTTGACAAGAGTGTATCATCAATATCAAAGATCCATGCATCTTTACCATCGCCCTTTAAACTGCAACAGCTACTAAAGAAAAGTGCAGATTCTTCGAATGCCCTCTCCAAATCTGCCTTGTACTGAGAGGATGTCATGTATTTGCCGATGAATTGGATACATTCTTGTGGGACAACGTCGAAATCTCGGACATTGTTTAGCTCAACATTAATCCTCCAACTTTCGCAGAAATTCTTCAAGCTACTGCCCACCAGATGATCAGTATCACTCTTCTTTGTAATTTGATGCAGAATGTTCCAATCTGCAGATACTAAGCCAATGAACACGCCTGTAAAAGCTAGTAGACGCAATATGTTTCTTCTCCCTATTGGCATCATCGTCATCATCACCATCACGTCAAATAAGAACAAATACGAAGAATGGAGTTAACAAGTAGTATAAAATTTGAAGCAGTTTCTAAAAGTAGATGGATATGATCATTGTAGTATCACATGGCTGTGGGCTTATAGTCAGGCCTTGGATTTGAAAGTCACATGGTGGATCGACCAATGAAATGATTATCAATAATCATAATTACTATTGTTTTAAAAATTAGTAGACGGACTTAGACGGTAGAGGTTAAGATACCAATTCAAGATGTCTGAAGATTAATAGGACTTAAACTTTTAATTAATCTAAGTATTAAAGAACCGCCTAAGATTTAGTACAAAATTAACTAAAATTATACAGGAATTTTAGAACTGTGGTAATGACCCCAACGCCTAAAAAAATATATATCTGTACTTTGGAACAAATGCAGAATTTACGCCGTAATTAACTGGCCTTTTTGGGAGACTTTATACCACCGTTTATAGCACGCTACCTTTATGAAGTTTCCATTGGAGGAACAGGAAGGATGAGATCTGCTATTATTCGGAAAAGTGAGACACAGTAGCTTCTGAGTTTCTACTCTGCACTTTGATCCGGGTTAATTATATAAGACCAGTGTTTTAAAACTCCTTAGGCGACTGTTTATGTGTATTTTGAGATAAAATGAGTCGAGTAATTCTAAATTGACAAAAAAATTGAGTTGAACAATTAAGTGCTCATAGGTGGCCGATTGGGCGGCTAAGCGGATATAGGTCGCTGATTAGGCGGATTTGGGAGGCCAGCTAGGCAGATATAGGAGGCTGAGCGAATTTGAGCGTGTCAAACTTACAACACAGTCAACTTTTTTTTTTTTTTCTGGCCTACCTATTTTTATTCCCTAAATTATTTCTTTGATATTTTGTCACAACTAAAATTTAGAATCAATCATCTATTATTAAATCAGGTCATCTCTTAAATTGACAATTGACGGCGACAATTAAAGACTTTAAATCAGCTCATCTCCTAAATTGACAATTGATAACGATAACTAAAAATTTTCCTAAATTCACAATTGACGGCGACAATTAAAAACTTTAAATCGACTCATCTCCTAAATTAACAATTGACAGCGATAATTAAAAATTTCAAAATACCGACAATGAACTATCACTCTTTTAACTTTAGTTATATAATTCTTAATTCTTTTATTTGTTCTACATTCTATAATAATTATTAATCTTTCTAAACATATTAATTTTTTATTTTATTATTTTCACTTATATACCTTGTATCTTGTGTATAATAATATTATATAAAAATACAAATACTAACTTATAATTTTTATATACAAAAAATATTTAAAAAATAAATATATAAATCGAAAAAAACACTTCGAAAAACGAATACTCCCCGAATACTCGCCCTAGGCACTAAACTCTTTCTCCGCCGAATTAGTCCACTCATCAAAAGTTTACAACACTGTATAAGACTATAAGTATATAAAAACAATAGAAATCTTTTAAAATTTTGAGAAGCTCTGTATAAGACTATAACTATATAAAAACAATAGAAATCTTCTAAAATTTTGAGAGGCTCGTCATATACATTTAACTCAAAATAATAATAGGGCGTTACGTCCTTCAACCCCAAAGTTTTAATCAGGTGACATTCAAAACATATCGTCTGTAAAATATGATATCAACCGAATCAGCCGTAGCAGGAACAGCAATGCAACAAAATTTAAGCAGAAAAATTGCAATGACAATTTCAAATAAAGATATAATGATATAACTCATGACAGAAAATACAAAGAAAATAAGTTTTCTTGCAGAATATTTTAATAATAGAATCTCAAATACCACATTTATAATCTACAAGAAACAAAAATATCAACTCTTAATCCTTACAAAATCCCATGGTCAATTTAACAACTACCATCTGTAATCAAATACCTAAATAGAGAACTTTGTCAAAAGTCAACACAAATAATCCACACAAGTAGCTCCTGCATCTAAACAATAGCATTAGCAGCACTTGCAATCCTTGGCCACAGATCAGCACACTCTTTTCCAATCGGCCCAGTTATGGCAGATCCTACAGACATTGAAAGCAGAAACATTAACAGAGACACGGCATATATTGGTAATACAGAAGTCTGGACATAACATCGAGGATAACAGAACTTTTTTCATCACAATTACAACGTGCAACTACTCAAGGAATGCAAACAGATTACACAGCTTCACTATATCCATTTTGTAATTAGGTATGTTTCACCACAGGTATGGGAATTGGAACCAACAACTGAAAAAATATATATTCCTCAAAGACTGCCATTTCTCCCACTATTCACCTTATTCTTATCTGCAAATATTGATATTGAATTATCGATGTCCAACCCGAAATTAGGAACATTTAAGATATTGAACTATTGATGTTCTGCATATGCAGAAGCAAAACCCAGTGAAGCATTTTATAATGTAGTAGTAGAGAACCCCAGAATTATTTTAAGGTACTTCGGTCATTAACAACAAAAGAAATAGATGTTGGTAAATAAGTTTCACCACAAACTCATAAACAATAGGTAGTGAGCAAACAAAGCTTGACATATAACTCAACAAATTATCCTTTATTTAGATTTGGGTGCTAGCTAGACCAAAGACGACAAGTGCCAAAGTTGTGAAAATCACAAAAATCTTGCTGATGGGCAGACTCACAAACTAAATTACACACGTAAAAGTGCATGACAGCTTCTAATTGACTCAAGTAACTGGCAATTAAATGAGTAATTCAATCGTACCTTTCATTTCACCCTTGGGGTTCACAATAACACCAGCGTTGTCTGCAGATACAGAAACAATATATTAATGAAAGTATATTAATATCAGAAGCATGGCTAATGAAGGTAAGTATGAAAGCCGATTCTCCAACAAACAAATATTAAGTACTGAACATCCAAGATATGATATAATGCACGGCCAAAAGAAATAGAATACCGAAAACAATATATGAACTCTTAAGACACGAAAGTAAATAATTTGAATGGCAATTTATATTTAAAGTACATATATCCAAAATACAGAAAAGGTTATCTACAAACTAATGCTCAAGTTTTCTACTAACATTTAAAGAATATAGCATCATTAATGAATAACATTTTCATTGATTAAGAAGCAAATTTACCAGCAAACGGGTAACACAATGACATAAAAGAACATCATGCTGTTAAAAACTCATTGATTTAATTTATGCCTCCCAATACAACGGATCAACAACTGGTGAAATGGCCATTCTAAAATTACCAGAAAGCAACTCCTAAGAGAAGAGAAACGTTTTTTTTTTTTAAATTAAAAAAAAAAAACTACAGGAAGTACCACTCAAAATATAATAGGAGTACATAAGTTATCAATCAAAACATCAAAAAACCCAACACTTGTAACTGCATCGGAACCCAATAACGATTATGGTTCAAGGCTAAATCTATTCCATTATAGGATGAAAGTTTTAAACACAAAAACTGAAGCCCAATGCGGTAGAGAAATAAAGTTGTAATAAAACCTCCCAAAAGGATGCTTATTACAAAGTGCCATAGAATACAACCTTCAGCGAGCTGTGTTGTGTGCATGTATTATAGGCATCCATGAGCTTGATATGGTAATATAATTCAATAGAAATTGAGTATTACAATATTACATTTGAACATATACCACCAAGCCATAAAATCAGGCTTCAGCTTGTTTACCAAATGACATTCCACATATTTATATATTGGTTAGTAAATCAATGGCTCATATCAATTTTATATAAAATTGATTCTTCACGACATGGTCAAAAGATATTTTGAACAACTTATCTTACATGCTCGTTTAGACGCTAACGTAATTGTTTTTTACCAAATAAATTTTTCTAAACAAAATTTAAAAAGGTCACCAATAAGAAACCTCTTCATGATGTAGAAGAATATGATATATTAAAATTAATGTGTGTTAAATAACGATTACATGAGAGACCTTATATAGGCTTAACCTACTTGGAGAATAAATAACCTAATTATAATCCAACTTGGAATCTAAGAATCCTATTACTATAAGAAATATATTACCATAATAATACTATAAATATAATATTAATTATAATAATAATAATATATTTAATATCTCCCCTCAAGCTGAAAGTCTTATATCAATAACTTTCAGCTTGTTACAAAATAAGCCCCAACTAATAAAAATTAAAAAATATCTCGTCACGAATCTTCAACCCATAAGAGCATTAGTAGCACCAGCAACAAATAACCAATATCATCGATAGTATTGGTAGCATCCGATAGTTGACAAAAGTTGCTAGAATTTTGTCCTAGGCTTACACAACAGAGAACGAAAGAGAGAAACCTTTGCTAGGATTTTATCCTAGTCTTACAAGAAACAAGAAACAAGAAACTTAGGCTTATTGTAGGCTTTGGTTGGTTACGATGGCAATGACCACTGTAACTAGGATTTTAAGAAGGCCTCAGGCTAAGGCTCGACTTAGCGTAGGCACGCTTCACTTGTGGTTTACAAAGTCGGCTAATACAAAGATGACAAGGTTTACGACAGCAAAGCGACTGCAGCTAGGGATGGCTAGGCTTACGGCAGTAAAGCGACTGCGACTAGAGATGGCTAGGCTTACGGTAGCAAAGCGGCTGCTAAGTGTACGACAGCAGAGCGGCTGCGGCTAGGAATAGCTAGGCTTACGACAGCAAAGCGACTGAAGCTAGAGATGGTCAGACTTATGGGAGTAAAGCGGCTGCAGTTAGAGATTTAGAAAAGTCAACAGAGATGGCTAGAAGAAGAGCACAATTACAGTGCAGAGAAAGACGAACACGGCCTGGTAGGCAGGTATGACAGATTCAATGGATCTCGCGACGGCAGTCGCGAAGGTGATGTGGAGTACTATGGGTTGTGAGTTTGGACACAAGGCAAGGGATTGTGAATTTCAAGGAAGTAGTGGACTTGGCGGCAATGGTCGTGGTGGTGATAAGCGTTATTATAACTGTGGTGGAAGAATAAAATCCACCGGAAAAAGTAAGCGGCTAGGGTTTAATAAAATTAGGGTTTCCGCCGACGGCTATGACAGCCGCCGGCGATTGCGGAAAAAAAATAATTTTTAGGACCAAAAATCTAAAAATATTGATACCATGTAGAAGATTATGATATACTGTATTAAAATTAATGTGTGTTAAATAACGATTATATGAGAGGTCTTATATAAGCTTAAACTACTTGGATAATAAGTAATCTAATTATAATCCAACTTGGAATCTAAGAATCCCATTACTATAAGAAATCTATTACCATAATAATACTATAAATAATATTAATTATATTAATGTAATTAATATTATATTCTCTAATAATAATAATATATTTAACAAAGTTCAACAAAATGAATCTCTCGTTCTCTTGCAAACCAATCTATATACCACAGAGATACATCCACATAATAATTAATTGGAAACACGATGTAAAATAAACTCCTGCGGATCAAAGGATGATAAGATAATAGAAATGATTCAAACAACTAGTGTTCTATACTTCTATAAGATTAAGTACATATTTAGTTCGGTTTACTAGTTATTGGATAAAGATTATACCTTCGAAGTACATGAAGACGCCATCCTTTCGGCGCCACGGCTTGCGCTGACGAACGATGACGGCAGGCATGACCTTCTTCCTCAGATCAGGCTTTCCCTTCTTGACAGTCGCCATTACCATGTCGCCGACGCAAGCAGAGGGCAACCTGTTCAGGCGACCCTTGATTCCCTTGACGGAAATGATGTAGAGATTCTTGGCTCCGGTGTTATCCGCGCAGTTCACAGTCGCCGCCACCGGGAGACCCAGAGACATCCTGAACTTGTTTCCGGCGGAACCTCCGCGACCTAAAAAGTGGAAATAAACACAGATTAGTTATCTGTTATTGTTGAATCGATGATTAATTGGAGGGATGGGTAGTGGAACGATCAAATCTTACCTCGCTTCGACATTGCTATCGGATCAGTGAGACTATGTTTTGTGTGGCTGGGGTTGGAGGAGGCAGACAAGGGTTTTATAAGGTGAAACTCTGTCCCGCGGCTAGGGTTTGGAAGATTCTTTTGACAAATGACAGTGGACTAACAAAATTATTCAAAAAAAAAAAAAAAAGAGAGAGATTCTTTTGACATAAATGCCCCTATGCTATCTTGTAGTCAATGGCTTGTAGCATACCAGCAATAAACAGCTGGATAAATAAAATGTTCACGACCGCGTCACTCCTGAGCTCCACCATTCCCACCACCAGCCTTACCAAGAAAAAACCCAAATACAAGCCCAGTAAATTAGACCTCCGCCCCATAATATCGCTCCAGCAACCACAATCACCATCACAAAACCTCTTGACCAGCATCACCAAATTCCTCTGGGGCCCTTCCCTCCCACCCCAACTCCTCATCTCCACCGTCCGTTCTATCTGGTCCACCACATGGCAAATCATGATGTCCCAGCTCGCGCCCTCCGACCCAGCCGGAAGTTACACCCGACCCGCCTCCCAATTTCGCCTGAGTCAGTTCTCCCGCCAAAAACCCAAAACCCTCCACCTCTACGTCGGCTTGCCTTGCCCCTGGGCCCACCGAACCCTCATCGTCCGAGCCCTCAAGGGTCTTGAAGATTCAATCCCAGTCTCAGTTGCCTCGCCGGGAATTGATGGTTCTTGGATTTTCTTGGATTCCCCTGTCCGGGACAGGGATAAACTTGTCCCGGGTTTGGATAATGTGAATGGTTGTAAGACCCTTAGAGACGTTTACAAGCTTCTGTCGAGGGGTTACAGTGGCCGGTCCACGGTGCCTATGCTATGGGATGTGGAGAAAAAGGATGTATTGTGTAATGAGAGTTATGATATTATTGAATTGTTCAATTCAGGTTTGAATGAAATTGCCCTTAATCCCGAATTGGACCTTTCACCTCCTTCATTGAAAAAAGATATAGACAAATGGAATCAAATCATATACCCAAATGTCAATAATGGTGTTTATAGGTAGCATTCGAGATTACATCTTTTTATGAACTTTATTTAGTTTTGCATATTTTAAATATTTGAGTAATATTTGTATGATTATGCATTTTTGTCTAATCTTTATAGACAAGTTCTTGAGTTTGTATGTCATTTTAAAATTTGGGTTATTTTTGGGTGATGCATTTTGCAGATGTGGGTTTGCACAGAGTCAAGAAGCATATGATAATGCAGTAAATGGGTTATTTGGTACACTGGATATGATAGATGATCATTTGGCGGGTTCCCGGTATTTATGTGGAGATAAGCTGACCCTTGCTGATGTATGTCTGTTTACTACTTTGATTCGATTTGATATCGTATATAACGTGTTGTTTAAGTGCACAAAGAAGAAGCTGGTGGAATATCCCAATCTTCACGGCTATATGCGAGATATTTACCAGGTAACTCAGGTTGCTATGATTATGATGATGATATGCTAAATGAATTAATCTGTCAGTGTGCATGATTGAGAGAGGAGACCTTGATTGCCAGTTATGCTCATTACGTGACATTATTATCACTTCATAACAACAAAATATGTATGTTAAATTCTGGTTATCATATAATTACCTAACTGGGGAAAAGGATCAGCTTATTGTAAAAGAAGATGCAAGCCAACTTGTTGCATTCTTGATTATAATTGTTAGGTGACCCTTGCCACATGAGTTTGGCAGCTGTTGCTATTTCTGATTAGTTGTTAGATAAAGACAGGATATATTTATTTATTGCTCCTTCTGTTAGTGGTGATATGATATTGATATTGTGATGATAAACTTGAAGATGTTGTATCATTTTATACTAGTATCAACAGAAATTGCACTCGTATTTTGGAATAAAGATTTTTGGGAAATGGGATTCTTTTTGTGTAAATGAGGAAGTATTGCTTGGTGGGAATTGGCTGTTGACAGATACAACTGAAAGTTTTAAGCATGGCTGGCACGCCTAAGTGTTGTATCTTTGTTCTTGAACAGATTCCAAAAGTTGCAGCAACTTGCAATCTCGGAGCAGTTATGGATGGTTACTACAAATTTCTTTTCCCGTTGAATCCAGGCAACATTCGACCTATCATGCCGAGTGGTTGTGAGCATGAAATCCTATCGGAACCTCACAACAGAGAATCTCTGTCAGTGCTTGAAGAAGGTGTGCAAGCCCTTGTCACATAAACGCTTGTCTACCTTTTGATTCATGATTATCAGATATTATGCTACACAGCTTTGTCTGTGCGGTTTGTTCTTTGTAGAATGAAACATCATCTAAAGGTATAGCTTTCTTATACTATGTAATTTTTGGAGCTTGCTTTATTTATATATCACCAAAAGAAAAAGAGCTTTATTTAAAAAACAAATAAAAATACTAAGCTGTTTGTCCTCGACGCGACCTTCGGCTCACAAGACCAACGTTCTAACCAACTAAGCGAGGGGACCTTGCTGTAGAGAGTCTTAATCATAGAAATTTTGTTTAGGCTTTCGTTTAATAATCATAAACTCTACAATAAGGCATACTGTTTCTTGTTTTTAAAATTTTTTTTTATCCTTATTTAGGAATAGAACAAGCTTGGTCCCCAGCTCCCAGGGTTGTCTGGCTTGTTAATTTTCGAAATGCAACTCCATTTCTCGGCGTTTATACACCAAAATTGTGAGCAATTGCTTGTTATACAGCCTTTCAATGTTTTTCTCATTATAATATGACACCTTTATAAGCATAAATATTTCAAACTGCTTATTCCTTTTATACCCTCTTCAATGTGGGATGACACAATCTCACATATATAAGGTGTAAATGAGTTTAATCAAATCGAATATTAATTTACTCAAATTTGACTCGTATAGTTTATCAAATTTAAATTAAAATTTGTGTAAGGCTTCTTTTTACTATCAAATTGAGTGAGAATATCAATTGAACTTAAAGAAGTTCAAAAGTTTTCAAATGAGTTACACCGAATATCTATGGAAGAAAAAAAAACAATTTGATAAAATTCAAATAATTAATTAAATTTTAAATATGTTTATGATTTATTCGTTAGTTTTTTGAATCAAATTTTTAGTCGAGTGATTTTAAATCGAGTGAAAACTTTTTAGTTATATTTACGTCCTAAAGACTTAGGGTGACTACTTTATAGTTATGCACATAATTAAAGAAAAAAGTACAACAAAAACAACTTATACATGGGGTATGTTCAAAAAAATTTATTTCATCTAATAATCACTTATTCATATATAAATAGGTTATTTCTGATGTTTGAAATAACTTTTTTAAAATCTATAAATAAGATATAACTCTTTTATTCACAAATGAAAAAAATTAAAAAAATATATAATTTTTTTAAACAACTTATGACAAGTAGAGCCATTATAATACAACATATTTATTACTCCCTCGTCTCATGATAAATATTATTTATTTACTTTTATGGTCAACTTTTAACTATTTTTCATATATTTAACTTTTTAAAAATTTTAAAGACATGTTAAGAATAACATATTATGTAAAGTTTATTATAGCATAATCTCCTTTTACGAATCTAAAGAATAATGAGATTTGTTAATTTTTGAAATGATCAATTTGATTAGAAAAGTCAATGCAGGAGATTTGTCATATGTAGTGTTTGATAACACATACTCCAGTGAAAATAACACATTTAAAAATGTATTTTTAATCCAATCTGTAGAACCATTGGTTTTCTAGCATACAAAGATAAATGATTTTATAATTTGAAAAAAGAAAGTATATAATTTATGCTTGACAATTTTATCCAATTCTATTAACCATATGGATCTTAACTATAAAATCATATAAATTATACTATAATTCTAATCTATAATATTGTTAAATCATTAATATAAAATTAATTTGAAATACTTTTTATCCGGATTGAATTCTTTCGAATTCCTACGAGATCGTAAAATAACAAAAACCAAATATGTATATATATATTTATATCATTTCAAAAGATAATTTTTACAAGTGATTAACTTACTCCTATCAACCAGATTGAATTCTTTTATCAAACATCACCCATAACATATCTTAAAAATTTTATAGTGAAAATCTAAAACTCTTAAATTACCAAATTTTAATCCTATTAATTCACACTACAATTAATCTTATTCGATGTTTCTCCATAAATATTTATATAACACTTAAGATTGACTTTGTACTTAAGAATGTAAACAAATCGAATCGAATATTAATATCATTATATAATGGAACCCAAACTCAACCTTCTGATGCATACAATTGTAGCTAGAAGGTAGCTTTGCTTACTCTTTACAATAACATTTGGGTTAATTATTTTCTACAAATAAAAGACATTCATTAGAGAAAAAATCGAGCAATACACTCCTCTTATATATCCCATTTATTGCAAGTCAACATAAAATTTGAACTACTACACGACCTGGTTTGTGAAGCTATTAATTCGTAACCCCATACTTACGAAATTAAATTTGGTGCCAAGTCTGTTTAAGACTTGCAGCTCCAGTCTGGAGGCATGGCTAGGTTGCGGGTTTGTTAATTTCGCAGAATTGGGGTTTTAAAGGTCATTAGTACCATCTGGACCTCAAATTAGCCAAGTGTCATACAAATTTAATTGTCCACATTCTTCTCTCTCGGCACAATCCTGAATCCTTCTTAACGAAAATGCAGAGGACCTAATTGAAACATATAAACGTGAAGTTCAAAAGCTCTAAATCATTTTCCTTTGTAAATTACAAAGAAAATGACACCATTTTAGGAAAGCAGCACTATATATCATATACAACTACATAAAAACAAGACCAGATCCTCTACTGTTCTAACAGATATCTTCGTATTTTTCAAGATTCTAGCTCGACAACAGTTCGATTTTAATATCAATTGCGAATACTATGGAAGACTTAGCATTGCAAAAATGATCACATATCAAAAAACTTCAAATGGGATATTCGGACAAAAACATGTGTTATACCGGAGCTATCCACTATGTTTCCCGTGTCAACCATCTCTGATTACTCGTTGGATGACTTGGCGGATGACTCATCTTACATGTAGCTATTTACTGCAAAAGAATTAAGCTAGTTTTAAGTAAAAAGAAACAAAAGATTAGTGCCTTAGTTGAATTAGTTAAGTTTCTGAGGAACCTTACATTCATTCTGTAAGTCCATAACCATGCATTCACGGATAAGATCCATGCGCTCAACAGCTTCTTTAATATCAGATGTACAGGGATGTTGCATGGCCATGGTTACTAATGAGGTCTGGGAGCTGAGCCTGCCAGGTACTATAGCAAAACCAGCCGGCTCCAAGACTAATGCATCTACTCCAGCTCCCAAAAGGATAGTAGAAAACACATCTGGTTCAGCCATTGGTGCTGATAAGATCAACGAGCAAAATCCATCCTTTGAAGACTCTTGCAATAGATACTCACGGTCCTGTCAAAATTTATATTCATATCTTTAAGACTCTAATCTAGAAATGAAGAACCATCAGTAAAATTAAAAACTCAGACCTTTGGCTTCTTAGCAAACAAACTCTCATAAATATCTCTCACAAGTAGAGTAATGCAATTACTGTCATCATCCTCTTGGATAGATTTTATCATTTCCTTACGTCCTCTGAAACTCTGTGGACAAATTGGCCACTGCATAGACACATTGCTGAGCATTAGCAGTTTATATGAAACAATGTACCTTCACATCCAAAAAAAAAAAAAAGTAGAAGAAAGAAATAAATGTCGTAAAGTAAAAAAATACGGAGGCACACCTGCAAGTCAACATTTTTCTCCTTGAGGAAATCAAAAGCTTCAGATGGTGGTGCTTCAAGTTGGAAGGTAGTCACAAACATGTACTTGCTATATTGCAAATCCTTGGCATCATTTGTTATCATACTCTTCCATAGTTTTAATTTCTGGTTGGGAACAGCTACCCATTTTGTGTCATCAGGAGTTGCATGCAGAATGTCTAGGAAATCCTTCTTCATTGACGCAGTTAAGCTTAGGAAAAGAGTATGAGCTGCAAATTCCAAAACCAGCATTTAAAGATAGTGCGACATTTAAAGCCATGCCCCAAATATATGTTTTAGGTTGTATGAAGATTTGAGCTCAATGCAGTCTCTGTATAACCATAAAACAACCTAATGGTCTACTTTATTAGTGCAATAATGGTCCAATATCCAGCTTTTATCAACTAAATTTCTACTCGAGTATTAGTTGACACTAATTAATAATCAAATATACCTCGGCTATTCACAAGCTCCCTAAATATGCTATCAATGGCAAATTTGCTATCCTTTCGCTTCAACCACCACATCAATGTGCTAACCCAACGTTTTGCAGAGAAGCCCATTTCTGATTTGGTCATACCAGGAAAAATATCATCTTGAAATAAGCATTCATGTGCTTCCATGTTCTCAACCCATATAACCTAATCAAATCAAGAGAGGCAAGAGAGGCAAAGCTTCAGAGGTTGACAAACAAGAAGATCTAAGGAGAAAAATTAAGTATAGATGTTCAATATTAAAAGTCAGTCTACAGTCAGAGTAATTTTATCCGTAATAGTTAAGATTTCAAAATTATTTTATTTTTCTTTCTTATTTTTGAAAATATAATATTACAGCGACGGCATCACTGATATTTTCTCAAAGAAAAAAGGCTACTATTGTGCATACCTTGGAATAGCTGTTGAACCTCTTAATTATCAGGCCTGATTTCCTCTTCCAACTCTTCTGTCCTGTTGAAACATCAGATTTTTGTAGAAAATAATCCTTCGATATATCAAAGATGACCCAGGTCTCCCTGTTGACCTCATTTAGCAATCTGAGAAACTTAAAACTTCGTCTTTTTACTGAGGGGATGAGTAGCTGAAGCTCTGCATTTACCTAGTATTAGGAAAACAAGTCTTATGTCCTCATTGATACTTATATAAGTTGGAAACTCAGTATACAGTCAATCACCAGGAGATGTAATGTAACAAGAGGTTATCAAGCATGATATTTCAAGTTTAGAGAAATTACCATCAAAATTTTTTCAATTGCCACATCACTACTGTTCAACTTATGAAAAAAACTAGGTGGGATATCAGAAGATGCACGACAGACAATGTGAGACAGGGATGAAGCCCAGCTATTCTGACAAAGTAAAGATAATGAAATGATGTTAATAACAATTATTTATATTACAATAATATACACTCTGTATTTTACAAGAACCTAGAGTTGGAGCAATAGCAATAAAAAAGAAAGTGAATACTGAATCAGATACTAAAGTCAATCTACTATCTCTGTGCTAAAAGTTGATGTATCTCACCATGTCAAACATCAAAGAAACCAGAAATTCTGGAGCAACTGGAACATCAGCTCTGTAGATGGAAAGGTCAACTCTAGTTCCAGTTGACGGCAAACTGTGGAAAACTTGGAGAATTGCCTCATCAGATTCTAATGCAGGGGATGCTGCAATGGAATTGAATTCCTTCAAAGTAGTTGTCATAAATTCCTTATAAGCTTCTGCAGAGATACTATTTGTTTCCTGAAGTTCTAGGAAGTCAACCCCACTCTTTATGGTGTTGCCAATGATATTTGAGGGGAGAGATGCTTGCATCACCTTTTCATCTTCTTCGACAGGGACCATATCAATGTCAGCAGCACGTCCCATTGGAGATGTTTCCTGAGTCTGCAATAATAATAGTGTAAATTAAAATATATGGTTAAAAAAGTATTTAGAGCAATGTATAATATTTGAAAAAGCTACCATCTACTAATTAGGTTAGTTTTCTGTATATGATTTCAATGTGGCATAAACCATATTAAAGTATTCCAACAATTAGCAATATGAATGACTGCATACATCTCCATTGACATGAATACTTACAATTAGACTATAATTTCATGTTGCCAAATTACCAAAACAGAACCCTACAATATTTGCTTTGAACAATAAACCTATTTCTTCAAAGTTCAGCAGATTAAGATTCCATCCCATGGAGCATAAAGTATATATTAACCAAATATTCAATAGATAGAGGGAAAAAAAAACTGAATCCGGGGCATAAAATTCAATACAACGTTAATAACTACATACACAAAATTGCTGGATAATAATCAATTATCAAAGCAGAAATTAAAAAATAAGGCATTTAATTCCTAGTTATAAATTGACAAGAGTTTTGATAGATTTCATCAGAAAAAGTAACAAAATTTAACAATCCCGTGGAACATAAACATTAATCAAAGCAAAAAGTAAAACTCTATAATAAAATATTCCTCGAGTTCTCTAAATTGACAATAGTTTTGGATGGATTTCACCATAAACAGAAGTTGGAACATAAATATCGATCATCTTCACAAACAACAATACAAATAATTAAAAGAGAAATAATAATTACCTCCATCCCTTTCTGAATTTTGTCATCCATCATTAATACCACTGAAGGAGCAAAAATTACATCAAAATCAGATTCTGAAATAGCTTAATCAACAGGTTCAATGATCAAAAATTCATCAAACAAACACAATTCGGAGAAATCTCATGAAATGAATGAGAGGAATACCTGGTAGTTCCTTCGAGATCCGTAACGAAAAGTAACAGATAAAAGGAGACGCAGAGAGAGAGAAACGAGAAGACAGAGATGAAGGAGCGTCGGACTGAAGGGGGAGAGAGAGACAGGGGGCGGTTAATGGAAATTTTTGTGCGTCCGTCTTTTCCCGCCATGTCTTTTCGGTTTTCATCTGCCGCTTAGAATCCCGAGAATCGCTCACCACGTGAGAAACACGTGGAGCCTACTTTCCTGATCCGACGGTCTAATTTGTATCGTAGAGTAGGCTTATAATCATGAAAGATTGAAAATATCTTCTGACACCCCCGGTTTCTTAATGTAAGAGTTTTATAATATAGTAGTATAAAATAATAATATTAAACGTCATATATATATATATATATATATATATGCGACGACTTAATTTTGTGTGTTTAATATTATAATTTTAAATAAAAAAATAATTATTAATATTATTATTTAAATAAAAAATAATAAAATAATAGTTAAAATGAGAATATAGTATTAATATAATAATTTAAAATAATAGAATAACAATTAAAATTATGAATAATATTTGATAAAATAAAAATAATTTAAATAATTAATAATATTAAATTTTTTAATTTTGGTATGCTATAAATGTTATAAGACGTAAAAAAATACAAATGTTACAAGTAATGTGAAACAAAAAAAGTATATATTAAAAAAATAATTTAACTTTGATAATGGTTCTTACAATATACTATTTATTAATAATATACAAAAGGTATCTCCCCAATCAATAGTCGATAGTTTTATAAAATGGACAAAACATTCCACCAAATAAGGAGAAAAAGGTTTCTTTTAATTAATTAAATAATCGAAAAAATAATTTTATATATTGCATCTAAGGGAATTGAACTTAACAATTTTAAGAATAAAAAAATCTTAAGACCTTTATTTAGTTAAGAAATTAAGACTTTGTTGACTATTAAGAATTGAATTTAATTATTAGATGCTCCATTCGTCTCATTTATATTTTAACACTTATTTTTTTTGAATGTCTTATATTATTGTAACATATCTAATTTGAAAAGTTTAATAATGTTAATTTTCTAAATTATTCTTACTTTATCAAATACGACCCACCACTTCAATCACTATTGTTTTATTTTAAATTATTATATCAACACTATACTCCATCACTTTAACTACTACTTTACTATTCTCTTATTTAAATAATAATATCAATCACTATTCTCCTATTTAAAATTATAATATCAAACATATTTTTTAAACACCGTAAAAAATAAATTATTGTGAATTGCTTGAGACGGAGAGAGTAATTGATCGTATTTGCTAAAATAAAAATAAATTAAATAATTTATTTTATTAAATTTAAAATAATTAAAAGATAAAACCATTATAATTAATCAAAATCGGAAAGTACGATCATATCACAGAATAGGAGTGTTATGATTCTGTCTATACAACTATGTCGGTATTTATTTTTATATTGAGTCTATTTGACACAATTTATTTTAAAATAAATTAAAATTTATTTTATAATTATGATAAGTTATAAGTTGAAAAAAATATTTATTAACTAATTTTTTAAAATAAGTTGACAATATAAGTTATATTTAACCTATAATTTTTTTTAAATTAATAAAAATAATTAATTTTAAAATAATTGATTTTTAAAAATAAATTATAATAAATTTCAATAAACTGAAACAAAAATGGTCATTATCAATTAGGAAAGCTTATCAACGACAAAAACATATTTATATATATATATATAATTAAAAACATCCAATTTAGATTTAAAACCCATTTCAACTCAACTTTATTATTTTTTAATTATCTCAAACATGCTCTCCTCTTTCCCTATCCCCATGTACAATTGTCAGTTTCTTGTATGGTCAAACTTTTATGATCCTCTTTTCAAACGTCAATATTTTAATATTTTAATATTTCTTTTTTTCTAATTTTGTAAGCATGATTATAAACATATTTGATACAACTTATTTTAAAATAATTTAAATTTTATTTATTAATTATAATAAATTATAAGTTACAAAAAATTTATTAATTAACTTTTTCAAATAAATTGACAATGTGACACCCCCAAATCTGGGCATCTACACCCCGACTTGGGTTGCCAATTTATTATTAAATCCATGTCTTACAAAT
>JAUMHB010030854.1:0-21666 GCA_032359685.1 Pittosporum tobira | reverse complement strand
TTTTATTGTTATTGGGCTTACAATGCAGAGAATTGGGCTTGAAAAGGCCTATTTCGGAGAAATATCGCGTTTGACCTAATCCCGGACGAACAAGGATCGTCTGGAATCGAAGTAGAAGCAAAAACCAAAGTCCTGAGGGCCTTACGACCGTAAATCAAGCCAGAAGGAAGGCCATGCAGTTTTTTGTGAATTCTATTGACTTTTTCGGAAAGTTTTGACTTACGCAATTTTAGGCGTTTCCAAGGCTTTTTGACACGGACAAAGATGACAAACCTAATTTGAGTCAAGTTGTGATAAGTCCCTTGAGTAGAAGCTATAAAAACTCTCTCCTAGCTCAGATTTCCAGAGCCAAAAATGCAATACATAAAGAAGGGGTGATCGAGAGCTTAAGGAGGCAAAGACCGGAAGGCTGTCCACGATGTTTTCTTGCTGACTTTTTAATGGGTTTTTCTATCTTTTTCATTGTTTTATTTAATTTAATTATGTTCTAAACTCTCTTGTACTAAGATTAGATGGATCTTGCCCATGAGTACTTAAAGTTATCATTTTTATCATGTTTTTTATGGATTTGTTTGTTGTGAGATATGTCTTATGAGTTTAATGCTTCTAAATACTTAGCTACTGATGGGGACAGACCCACATTAGGGCTAAGGTCAGCACATCTCACCCTAACCTGGTCCCAGAACACAAACACAAGTGGATAAAGTCAGTAAGCCAGTTAAACCGGTCATCCTTAGATGCCCGATAGCCCATCGATAGTGTCCTTGCGAACCTCTAGGCGACCAACCAATCGCGACAAGTACTACCCGGTGACCACCTTAGCCTCTCTAACTCGGGCCTGGCCCAACTGAGGCCTTGAGGACCAATAAGCATTGGGCCCAGCGTGCGCTAGCCTGATCGACAAGCCCAATAAGAGCTGAGCTAGCCCAGCCAGACCAACAAGGCACGTTCTCCCAGGCGAGACCCACGACTACTATTCCCTTGACCCTTGAGCCACAACAGGACTCCTATAAATACCCTTTCATTATCACCGTAAAAGGGGAAAAAAAACTCTGAGACTCTGACAAGATAATATTTCTCTTTCTAAAAGTCTTTGCATTAATTATAATAACTGACTTAAGCTTTGAAGAGGGGAACGGGGTCTAAAATACCCCGTGTTGCCCATGTGCAGGTCAAACGAGCTTACAATTACTTAGTTAGACGGTCAAGTTGACTTGGTCAAGAAGGACGATCGGGCGAATCATAACAATTGGCGTTAGACTCTTGAACCTCTAGTTTTAATGATCATCATACACTTATAACATGCCTACTTAGATCTCCACAAAGCTCTGCACAATGTCTATCCAAAATGAAGCAAACTTCGTATTGGTGCAACCAGAGGGGACGAGTGGAGGAAGAACCCATGGCCTAACTCCCTCCCACTTATAACAACAATTCGGAAATGAAGCCCGCTCAGACCATCGTGATTCGCGGGAGGACCGAGAGGCTAGCACAACCCAGTCGGGAAACCAGCATGCTACTATTGCCCCGATTTAAAACAAAAGGTCCAGGACTCAGCGCATAAGAGACCAACGAAAGGCTTCTCGAAGTGTCGAGGGACACTAGGATGCTCGGGGACACTAGGATGCCTGGGACCTTCTAAACTCCAGGGAAGAAGAAAGACTCACGAAACTCCTGCAGGAACAGAAGCAGATATCTCACAAGATTGAAAGACTCAAAGAATGCCAGCTTGTGGTAGCTAATCGACCGTCGTCCGTAAAACACTGAGACCACTGGCACGGCTAGTCGTCAAGCTCATCATACCCTGTGAAATGTCTCGATCGATCACCTCCACATTATCACAGATGGACACGCACTCCTCTACGTCCAGTCCGACAAGAACTAGAAGAGTATAAGAAAAAAGGTTGACTCTCTTGAGAGGGTCCTAGCCGACAGGGGAATTATCCTAAAACAACGCGTGACCACCTACCCCTTCACACATGAAATAGAAGACCGAGCAAAGAGGGTCCACCTCAACCTCCCCCTGGACCTACCCACCTACGATGGCTAAACGGACCCTTTTGACCACGCAATGAACTATGAAGCCAAAATGAGAGTTTATGGACACAGGACCCCGGGCCTATGTTCATAACTACTCTGATCGGGCTAGTCGTTCAATTCATCAAACACTTGCCACACTGATCCATTGGAAATTTTGATGAACTAAAGCAAAAGTTCCAATAACAATTCAACTAAAGTGCATACAAGCCCCTATGGACCCTGGCCCTCACTGGCGTCATCCAAAGGGATAATGAATTGCTGCAAGATTATGTGGCCCAATTCAAAAGCAAAATGGCCCAGGTCGTGCAACTGGATAAAAAATAGGCCGAAGTGTTCCTCAGGTCCGGGCTTTACAGGCAGCGATCTTGAACACTCTTGGTGGACTTAATATCTTCTCCCCCGGCCGACGTATATGAAATACTCTACTGCGTAGAGATTTAAATCAGAATCGATACCGAGATGGAAGAAAACAGTACCTACCAGGTAGCCCAGATCGACTCCAAGAAGCCCAGATCGATACTCTTCTGGCTTCTTGGGAAAAAGAGCAACAATCATTACTTTGCTTGTCTCAGGCGGGCTAGCTAACCCTGGTAGGATGATACTTTGGTTTCTTTGCCCTTGGATGATTCTTGGTTGGGATGAAAGTCAGGCAACTGGGTGTAGCAATTTTGTGAGATGGACTAGTCGCCTCGGCTCTCCCCGATGCCATGGTTGGTGGGAAATTTCATCTTCAAGTGGGGGATTGACATGATCGCCTGTAGTTTGCTCAGGGTTGCCTACCCGACTATTGTATTTAGGGAACTTTCAATCCACATTATATAGTACTTTACGGGGACCGTCATTTGTAAAGGAAAAGTTCCAAAAGTGGTGAGCAGGCTGACCATGCTAAAAATAAGGACTGGGTTATTATCTACCATGTAGATTGACGTGGTCTCTGGTAGCTCAATTTGCATGAGGGAGTGATCCATCTGTGTGTAGGCAAAGTACTAAAGAATGTCGCTCGAGGCTCCCGTGTCAATTAGGATCCTTTTAACATTGTATGATCTGACCTTAGCCTCGATGATCAACCTGTCGTCATGAGGATGACACACTCCATTATAGTCTTTATGTGAAAAGGAGATATCTCAGGTTGTTTGGAATCTAACCCGCTTCGCTAGGGGGTCGGTATTGTAGATACTCCTCAAGTAATTCTTTCGGGCGGTGTTAGTCGGGCTACCGACACTCAAGCGTCCATAGATCATATGGATCATGGGGATCGGGGGCAGATCCAATACCTAAACAGAGAGTTAGAGGTTGACAATGTAGTGTTGTAGCTGTCCATCCTGGATCTTAAGTTCCAAGAAGTTCATTAGGGAAAAACATTCTTCAGTGTTGTGGCCATGATCTTCATGGAATTTGCAGTATTTTGATTGATCCTTCTTGTGATCGGGCATCATCATTTTCCTCGGGGTTCTGAACCAGGCTTCATTCTTTATGGCACCCAGGATGGAAGCCTGGGGCATGTTAAGCTGGGTGTACTCCCGCTCTTCTCTTATGGGCCTCTTGGTTGCCCGCGGGGGAGTCCGCCTTTCCCTATGGTCAGACTTGCGACTGTTGCTCTTTTTCCCACTTTCTGACCCAGATCGATATGACGGAGTGTGTCATCCTAATGACGATGCGTTGATCATCGAGGCCAAGGTTGGATCATATAATGTTAAAAGGATCCTAATTGATACGGGAGCCTCGAGCGACTTTCTTTAGTACTCTCCCTATACACAAATGGATCACTCCCTCGTGCAAATTGAGCTACCAGAGACCACGTCAATCTACATGGTAGATAATAACCCAGTCCTTGTATTTAGCATGGTTAGCCTGCCCACCACTTTTGGAACTTTTCCTTTACAAATGATGATCCCCGTAAAGTACTACATATTGTGGATCAAAAGTTCCCTAAATACAATAGTCGGGCAGGCAACCCTGAGCAAACTGCAGGCGATTATGTCAATCCCCCACTTGAAGATGAAATTTCCCACCAACCATAGCATCGGGGAGAGCCGAGGCGACCAGTCCATCTCACAAAATTGCTACGTCTAGTTGCCCGACTTTCATCCCAACTAAGAATCATCCAAGGGCAAACAAACCGAAGTATCACCCTACCAGAGTTAGCTAGCCCGCTCGAGACAAACAAAGTAATGACTGTGCAGTTGGAGCCCTTTAACGAGGCGTGCAACCAACCGATCGCCGAACCAGTGGATGAAACAGAAGAGGTCGAGCTCACACCCGGGCGACTTGACAGGAAAGTTATGATTAATCTGGGGTTGCCCGCTGAGAATAATTGCAAGAAAATATAGATATAAAATATATTGATCAAATTCCCTTAAGCTTAAATTGTTGCTTGTCCCCAAGCAAACTAATCTTAAAAAACGATCTTTAAGGAAATTTGTCTCTTGATTTTTAACATTTTGCAATCCTCTGAATAATTATGACTTTACAAAGCTTGTGAAGAAAATTATCTAAGACTAAAGATTTACAATTAAGAAAACGATACCTCATCATACATAAGCAAACTTTGCACAACTTAAGTACATGTATCCAGAATAAGTTTAAGTCTTCATAATTCTCCCCTGCCCTCTATAATTTAATTCAAAACATGTCCATGTGCTCATGTGCAGCTTGTATTAACTCAAAGATATTTTAAATACCAAGTTAGACTTTTACCTTTAAGTGTTGCGCTTTGGACCTCCGACCGAATGGATAATTTCTCTTACCCACCGGCATGGATCGTTCATTTAAATACTAAGATCTCAATGGAGCACTTGATTTTTCTTTGTATTTTTTCATAGGCTTTTGCCTATAGAGTTGATGGAAATTTTTTCTCCAGTTTCTTTCCAACTATTTATTTTATTTTATTATTTTTATTTTTCTGAATTTTTTTTTCATCGAGGTCAAGTGTTTCTCCAGTAATCAAAAGTATTCAAAAGTCACCAAGAAAGTCCAAATACTTTACCATATTTTTAATAGCATTTTTTGAAGTATTTCAATATTTTAGAGTTAACAAGAAGTGATATGAAAACAACATTATAAACCAAATATAGGATAACAAGGGATTATCATAATTTCCTAGGTCTATTATGGATATAAAGGACATAAGCATGTGAAATTCGACTCATATAATCCTAAGCATCAATCCTCTAAAAGTAAAATATTAGTTCCAAATAATTTTCAAGAAAAATTAAGTCTAATTATTTTTCATTCGGCTAAAAGCATGGAATTTCATTTAAAGACAACATATGGGTTTTTGAATATTTTTGGAGTTTTTCGAATTTTTTGATTTTTTTTATGAAATAAAAATTGACAAAAATAAAGATGAAAAAGAAAACATAGTATTTACACCTTAAACATTGGATAGCATAAGTAAACTATATAAACAGTATGTTTATCCCTTCCCCCAAGCTTAACTATTACATTGTCTCCAATGTAACACAATAATCGCGTATATGGAAGAAAAGAAAACATACAAGCTCAGGAAGGAGGGGGTCTGAAGTGGCCTTGTGATATGTGCCAGTCGAATATCTGTTGTAGCATTTCTCTCTGCTGGGCCTGGGCCTGTTCTTCCCCGATCAGAGCAAGAATGGTGCGTATCCCCTTAGGTGCCCCTGCAGACATTGTGGTCCCACTAGGTTTGGCTCCGTTATGTGCAGCTCCACTGGAAGTGGTAGGCATGGTTGGAAAGAGTGGGTGGCCAGCATCATCACGGAGACCAGAGAAATCAAAGTAGTCGCCATGTCCCATGTCAGCATCATCATCTCCAAAATCTGGTGTGTCGTGGTCCTAGCTGTCAAATACCACAAGGTAGACCCAATTGGCCTCATCACGGACCGACGTACACAGGCTGGGAATCAATATCCTATAGGCCATCCTGAAACAAAGGTAATATGTATTACCTTGTCACGCGATCATGTGCATGGTGATGCAAGAGTCGATATCAATGTTGTTGCTCCCTTGGGCCTTGGCCAAACCGGAGCAATCAATCCCCAAATGCTCGGCGATCGGTGTAATTAGGCCACCGAGAACTATGTCGCCCTTTGTTGCCCTGGATTACTTGTTGATATGGCAGAGGAAGCTAACGCTGGTGTCAAATGGGCGCTCATAAATCATGTAGTGCAAGATATATAGGTCATCACAGCGGAACACCCTGTTACTGTCTCCTCGGCTAAATATAGTGTGGGCCATAAACCGCTGAATGTATCAAAAGCACGGATTGTGAATGTTCGTGGCCTTCAATGTGCAGTTGGCTTGACCGGTAAGTTGGTATAGGAATTGATTGGCATTGAAATTAGCGAGTGAAATCCAATCATTGTCGATGGGGAAGCCAAAAATCTCGTTGAACTCGACAACTAAAAGAGTGTGCTCTTCGTTCATCAATCTAAATTTGAGTAGACGGTTGTTACAGGACAAATCAAGTGAAAAGTTGCTCAGAAACTCAAGAACAAATCGTATGTAGGTGGCACTCTTCATTTCAATAAACTGTGTCTACCCAGCTCGGTCGCTCATCCATTTTATATCTTTAAGAATGCCCAAGTCCTAGAGGGTATGGATGCTCATGTATCATGTATTAATGATCTTTCGACTGCTTATGGCGTTGTACCGAGTTTCTTGCTCGACGTCTCTGAAAATAATGCCATATGGGCCTATTGGGGCATTTTACCGAGCACTTTGTGGGTGACTTGTTTGGCTTTGAGAGGACTTACCCTAGGCATGTTTCGAAGACCTTTTAGTGTGCATCCTATAAGCAGAAGATCACCCAACTAGAGAGAAGACTTACCCAAGCTTGGATCGCGTCGGATTTGACGATTTGCACTTTGAACCTCGCATGGAGTTTGAAGGATTTTTGAACTTTTTGATCGAATCCGAGGTTGTGGTTGATGATTTATTTGTTTGGGTAGTATAATGAGTTGAGTTTGAGCTTTGGTATGGATTTTTCATGGCTAGTTTTAAAGATTTGGCGGCTCGGTGTGAATCTTGTCTTTTTGGCGCATTGAGGGTTAAGGGCTTGACTCTTGGCCAACTGTGCTTTAAAAATTGATTCTGGGTCTTTATGGTCACATTTATGGTCGTAAGGCCTTCTTATGGTCATTCTTACGGCCGTAAGGATGGCTGTAAATCTTTCTATCAGTTTGTTTTGGTAAGAATTTGTAACTTATTTGTACATGAACCATTTTCGCCCGTACTTCTTCCTAAAAATCTCTTATGCATCCAAGAGTGTGAATCTAACAAAAAATCTAAAAATAAAACAAGAAAAAGTGACGATAAATTAAAAATCAAACGTAAAAAACTAAAAATAGTGCATAGCTTGGGTTGCCTCCCAAGAAGCGCTCGTTTTAGAGTTGCTAGCCCAACTTTCTCCACATTTTGAGTTAAGTTGGAGCTTCTAGGAACGCGTATTCTAGATTGCTATGTAAGGCCTCCAATGCTGAAGTTTGTGGATGCTCAATTGATGGTTTCGGCATAGATCCCATTTCCTGTAAGAAAAGATTTTTAAATTTAAATTCTAGAGATCTTGGCCAAGGCCTTACTACTTTTCGACGTTCCACGGCTTTTTCCCCACTATTAAAACTAGATCATTCTCCAACCATATGCATTAAGTCCATCGCTTTAGAAGTTGTAAATTGAGGAGCCGATTCCACCTCTCTGTATTCCTTATCTATCCTCCAGCACTCTCTTGGTTTGCTTGGGCTATTCATAGTTCTTAGGACATTAAAGATGATTTGTTCTTTCCCAAATCGCAGTACCAAGTTACCTTCTTCAATGTCAATGAGAGCTCTCCCTGTAGTTAGGAAAGGTTACCCCAGAATTATTGGTATCTCAACATCTTCTTCCATCTCTAGAACCATGAAATCTGCACGAAAAATGAATTTGTCAACTTTTACCAGCACATTTTCCACGATACATGTTAGATATCTAATTGATCGATCTGCAAATTGGATAGACATAGTGGTGTATTTTATTTCTCCGATCTCAAGCTTTTTGAAGATAGGATAAGGTAGTAGATTGATGCTTGATCCCAGATCGCACAATGCCTTACTAAACTGAACATTCCCAATTTGGTGGGGAATGGTGAAACTCCCTGGATCCTTTAGCTTTGGTGGTAACTTGTTCTATAGGATTGCAGAACATTCCTTATTCAATGTCACAGTCTCTCTGTCATCCAGTTTTCTTTTATTTGCCAAAATATCCTTCAGAAACTTTGCATAGTTAGGTATTTGTGTGAGGATGTCAACCAAGGGAAGGTTAATATGAAGTTCCTTGAAGTCCTCTATGAATTTGGAAAATTGAGCTGATTTTTGATTCTTCTTTACGAGTCTCTCCGGATATGGAATTGGAGGAGTACCTGGATTCGGGGTCGACTCTTTCCCTTTCTCAGAAGATGAGGACTGTAAGTGTGTTTGCTCCTGTTCTTCCTCATTATTCTATTCAACTTCTTCTTCAATCTTCTTTTCTGCCTCCTTTAACTCTTTATTACTGCGTAGTGTGATGGCTTTTGCATGATCCATCGGAAGTGAAGATTGCTCTTTCTTGGGTGGGGCGTCTAGCAAAAATATCTTTCTTGGCAAGAGTCTCGTCGGATATGGAATTTTAGGAGTATATAGATTCGGGACAGACTCTAACTCCTTTCCCTCGACCATTGGTGGTTTTGATTTTTTACCACCCCTTGAAGTGATGGCATTCACATGGTCTCTCAGGTTTGTCTCTGTATTGCTAGGTAAAGAACCATGAGGCCTTGTGGTCATTTGCTGCGCTAACTGGCCCACCTGCTTTTCAATATTTTTAACGGCGATCTCTATTTGCTGGATCTGTGCATTGGTGTGTTTCAGGCCTTCCTCAACTGTGTGGGCTAACTTAGCCATCATGTCTTCTAAATGCGAACGAGGTTTTTCCATATTATGTGGAAGAGGTTGCCTTGAGGCTTGATTCTGTCCACGCTACTGTATATTAGGATGGTTTCTCCACCTCGGATTGTATGTGTTCGAGTAGGGGTTATTTTGTGACCTGCCAAAATTTGAGACATAATTAACATTTTCAGTAGCAAAAGTGTTACCGACTTGGCATTCATTGCTCGCGTGATCTCTACCCAACTCGTGATAGAACCTGCAGGCAGTGAGGTCAACCATGATTTAGATTTATCATGTAAAGAGAATGGAAATAACCTGAGCCTTATCGCATCATCAGAGACTCCATTAAATTTTATTGTATCACAAATCTCGAGGAAATTATGTATGTGGAGATTTGGATCTTCGTTTGGCAGCCCATGAAATTGCCCTGCATTCTGAAGCATGTGAATTAGGCTTGGTTTGAGTTCAAAAGTATTTGCTTGGATTGCAGGCCTCGTTATGCTTGAAGAGCAATCCTGGAATGCTGGCATGGCAAACTCGCCCATCGTCTTCTTCGGCAAAATGACCTCTTCTCAGCTTCCTTGCATTGTGTAGTCTCCTACTTATTCGGTTTGTTCTATAGAATCAAAGGTTGAATTTAGATTCCTTTGAACCAGATTCTTCTCATTCAATCTCCTTTGTAAAGTTTTTTCGGGATCCGGATCAAAATCTGCTAAGTCTCCACCTTGACTCCTTCGTAGCATGCACTGAACCTAAACCTGAGAAATCAAGTCCACACAAGCAAACAAAGTAATAAAAGAAATAAAATAAAATAAAAATTAAACTAAGAAAAGAATTTCTAATTCTGATAATAATTGTAAATAATTAGTCCCCGGCAACGGCGCCAAAAACTTGGTCAGATGAACAGTACAAGTGTACACCAGTCAAGTTATAGTATATAAGATTGTCGATCCGACGAGGACTAATATTACAACTATGTACTAACTAAGAACTTCTTTAACTTATCTAATGAATGATTAAAGTTTTGATTTTTAACTAAGGATAACTAAATAACTAATTACTGAACAAAAGTAAATTAAGGTTTAAATCAATAGAAAAAGAAGTATTAAGATTTCGATTTCATTTACCATTCATAATTAAAGCCAATCGATTTACCATGCAATTTATGTATTTTATCTGTTGTGATAGTGAAATTTCTCAATTTTAGATAGATACCCTATCTCTAGGTGTAAGATCCTTAATTCATCTTACCAGTCCCACAGTCTCCATGCGAGATTTAAATAATCTAAGAACTATTAACTTCTTTGAAAATTCCTAGATTCATTAACCTAATAATTACTACCGTAACCGCACAAGTCACCTTGAACTATCTTTAGCAAAGTTTAACCTATGGTTATGCCTCAATTTGCACTCACTAATCTTCACGTCTTGGTCCTTCAATTACATGACAAGAGATCATCTAAATAGTAGCTAATTATTTAGAAGCATTAAGTTCATAAGACATATCTCACAATAAATAGATTATAAAACGCATGATAAAAACGATAACTTTAATTACTCATGGAAAGATCCATCTAGTCTTAGTACAAAAGTGTTTGGAACATATTTTAATTACAAAAAATAAAGAAAAAGATAGAAAAACCCATAGAGAAGTTGGCGGAAAAACGTCTTGGACAGCCTTCCGATTTCCACCTCCTTGAGCTCCTCTTCGTGTTCTTCGATTCGTCGAAGTTGAGATCTCCTCGTCCTCTCTTTGTATGAGTTAGGAGACGTTATTTATAGCTTTTTTACCTTAGAACCAATCATAAGTCGACTCAAATTAAGTTTTTTTAGTCTTTCTGCCCGAGTCCAATACTTTAGAAAAGCCCTAAGTCGCACAGGTCAAAGCTTCCCGGAAATGTCAACCGAAATAGCGTAAAACTTCACAGGCCAACTTACGACCACCCTTACGGCCGTAAGGCCACTTTACGGTCAAGCTTACAACTGTAAGATTAGCCATAATGTCCTCTGGATCTTTGGTTTTTGCTCTGTTTCAGTTCTAGGCAATCCTTGTTCGTCTGGGATTCGGTCAAACTTCGATTTTTCTCCAAAACAGGCCTTTTCAAGCTCAATTTCCTGCAATGTAAGCCTAATGACCATAGGATGTATCTAATCCCTTGGATTGATGATTTTTTAGCCCAAACAAGGATTTATAAGTCCCATCTATGCATTTTTACAATAAATAAAGAGAATAATTGCAAGAAAATATAGATATAAAATATACTGATCACCATATCCCCAGGCAGGTCCCTTGGCGGAACCCTAGCTGGAACACCCCGTTCTGTTGCCGAGGTCGACGGAGTTCCTACCATTTCATTGCCATATTCATCCATTACCCTTTGGGCCCCTCTAACTCCGGCCATCTCTACGGCAAAGAATATAAGAAAAAGATGAAGAAGACAAAAAATAAGGGGACTTACAAACGCTTACTTGCTTAAATATATGATCAAAGTTTGGGGTCTGTCACTGTCCTCTGACAAACAAGACACTGACTCTTTGTGGAGCTATACCCAGATGGAGCGAAATAAGAGAAGATGGTGAAGGCCCCCTTTTATAGGCCCCTGATCTGGCGTTTCGACTCCCCACACTCGATCCAACGGTCATGATTTGGCGTTTCGACTCCCCACACTCGATCTAACAGTCATGATTTGGCATTTCAACTCCCCACATTTGATCCAACAGTCATGATCTGGTGTTTTAACTTCCCACATTTGGTCCAATGACCATGATCATAGCCGTCCGCGCACAATGATCGAGGGAAATCATTACGTTGCATTAAATGTGCCTGCAAAAGTGTGCAGGGGCGCAATTTTTGAAACTACTCGGGCACCGCAAATGACCAGCTCAATAGTCGCTGCGGCCAACCAATCGCCAGGGAAACTCAATTCAACCAGAGGATGCCACATCGAACATACGACACTGTCCATATCACTCTAGCCCACCCGGCTACTAGAGTATGCTAGTAGGTTGGAGGGCATTGATGGGGACCAACCCAAATTAGGGCTAAGGTCAGCATATCTTACCCTAACCTGGTCCCAGAACACAAACACACGTGGATAAAGTCAGCAAGTCGGTGAAATCGGTCATCCTTAGATGCTCAATTGCCCATTGACAGTTCCCTTGCGGACCTCCGGGCTACTGACTAATTGCTATAAGTGCTACCTGAGCGACCGCCTTAGCTTCTCTAACTTGGGCCTGGCCCAACAAAGGCCCTAAGGACCAATAAGCATTGGGCCTAGCGTGCACTTGCCCGATTGACATGCCCAATAAGAGCTGAGTTAACCCAGCCAACCCAACAAGGTACGTTCTCCCAGGCGAAACCCATGACTACTGTTCCCTCGGCCCTCGAGCCACAACGGGACTCTTATAAATACCCCTTCATTACCACCATAAAAGGGAAAGAAAAAAACTCTAAGACTCTGACAATATAATATTTCTCTCTTTAAAAGTCTTTGCATTAATTCTAATCACTGACTTAAGCTTTAGAGAGGGGAACGGGGTCTAAAACGCCCTGTGTTGTCCATGTGGAGGTCAAACGAGCCCACAATTGCTTAGCTGGACGGTCAAGTTGACTTGGTCAAGAAGGACGATCGGGCGGACCATAACAACTACTATTTAGATAATCTTTTATTATATAATTGAAGGACCGAGAGGTGAAGATTAATGAGTGCAAATTGAGACATAACCATGGGTTAAACTTTGCTAGAGATAGTTTAAGGAGACTTGTGCGGTTTCGGTACTAATTATACTTAGGTTAATGAATCTGGGAATTTTCAAAGAACTTAATGCTTTTCAAATTATTTAAATCTCGAATGAAGACTGTGGGACTGGTAAGTTAAATTAGGGATGTTACACCTAGAGATAGGATATCTATCTAAAATTGGAAAATTCTACTGTCACAACAGATACGATACATAACTTGCATGGTAAATCAATTGGCTTTAATTATAAAGGGTAAGTGAAATCAAAATCTTAGTACTTCTTTCTCTATTGATTTAAACCCTAATTTACTTTTGCTTAGTTATTAGTTATTTAGTTACTTTTAGTTTAAAAATGAAATCTTTAATCATCAGTTAGATAAGAAAAAAGAATTCTTAGTTGGTACATAGTTGTGATAATTAGTCTTCGTGGGATCGATATCTTTATACTATAACTTGACTGGAGTACACTTGCACTGTTCATCTGACCAAGTTTTTGGCACCATTGCCGGGGACTAATTTATTACAATTATTATAAGAATTAGAAATTCTTTTCTTAGTCTAATTTTTTATTTTTATTTTATTACTTTGTTTTGCTTGTGTAGACTTGATTGCCTAGGTTTAGGTTCAATGCATGCTACGAAGGAGTCAAGGCGGAGACCTAGCAGACTTTGATTTGGATCCCGAAAGAAATCTACAAAGGCGATTAAGGGAGAAGAATCTGGTTCAAAGGAACCTAAATTCAACCTTTGATTATACAGAAACAACCGATGGAGCAGAAGACCACACAATGTAAGGAGGCCAAGAAGAGGTCGTTTTGCTGAAGAAGACAATGGGCGAGTTTGCCATGCCAGCATTCTAGGATTGCTCTTCAAGCATAACAAGTCCTGCAATTACATCAAATACTTTTGAACTTAAACCAGGCCTGATCCAAATGCTTAAGAATGCAGGGCAATTTCTTGGGCTGCCGAACGAAGATCCAAATCTCCACATACAAAATTTCCTCGAGATTTATCACACGATCAAATTCAATGGAGTCTCTGATGGTGTAATAAGGCTCAGGTTATTTCCATTCTATTTACGTGATAAAGCTAAATCATGGTTAACCTCACTACCTGTAGGTTCTATCACCAATTGGGAGGAGATGGCTTAGAAATTTTTAAACCGATATTTCCTTCCTTCTAAGTCAGCCAAGATGCGAAATGACATTGCTGCCTTTATACAACTTGATGGTGAATCCTTATATGAAGCGTGGAAGAGATTCAAAGAATTAATCAGAAAATGTCCACATCACGGGTTACCAATCTGGATGCAAGTACAAACATTCTAAAATGGAATACATCCAACCTTGCGAAGTATGATAGACACTATAGCTAGAGGTAGTATTAACCACAAATTGCTTGAAGAAGCCTTTGCACTGATTGAGGAGATGGCTGCCAATAGTTATCAATGGCCATCCAAGAGATTCCTACTTAAGAGGGCAACTAGAGTGCATGAAGTGGACACCATCGCAGCACTGAATGCAAAGATAAATGTGCTTACAAAGACAATAAACTCCCAAGCAAACAATGTTTCAAATATTCAGGGAATTTCATGTGATTTTTGTGGTGGAGATCATGTGAGCAATGATTGCCAGGTCGGTAACACTTTTGCTACTGACAATGTTAACTATGTTTCAAATTTTGGCAGATCACAGAACAATCCCTACTCAAACACGTATAACCTGGGGTGGAGAAACCATCCTAATCTACAGTAGGGTGGATAGAATCAAGCTGCAAGACTACCTCCTCCACAGAATATAGAAAAACCTCATTCGCATTTGGAGGATATGATAGCTAAGTTGGCCCAAACAGTTGAAGAAGGCCTGAAGAACACTGACATGCGGATCTAGTACATAGAGGCTGCTATTAGAAACATTGAAATGTAGGTGGGCTAACTAGCACAAAAATTGATGATGAGACCCCATGGTTCTTTACCGAGCAACACTGAGAAAAATCCGATGGATCAAGAAAAAGATATCACGCTAAGAAGTGTTAAAGAATTAAATGAGGCAGAGAGGAAGACTGGCAAAGAACAAGAAGAGAAGATTGAGGAAGACCAAGAGTATACATACGTTCAATCCTCATCTTCTAATAAAGAAAAGAAGGAGTCAACCCCTAATCCATACACTCCTAAAATTCCATATTCGGGGTGACTCGTCAAGAAGAGCCATAATTCAGCCCAGTTCTCCAAATTCATCGAAGCATTCAAGAAACTTCATATCAACCTTCCTTTGGTTGATCTACTCACACAGATGCCAAATTATGCAAAATTCTTGAAAGATATACTTTCAAACAAAAGGAAACTAGATGAGGGGGTGACTGTGAAGCTGAATGAAGAGTGTTTTGCTATCCTGTAGAATAAGCTACCACCGAAACTAAAAGATCCAGGGAGCTTCACCATTCCCTGCCAAAAAGGCGATGTGCAGTTCGACAAGGCATTAGGCGATTTAGGCACAAACATCAATCTAATGCCGTATTCGGTCTACATAAAACTTGGGGTTGGAGAGATCAAGGACACTACAATATCCTTTCAACTAGTAGACAAAATAATCAAATATCCGAGGGGTATTGTGGAGAACGTGCTGGTGAAGGTCAATAATTTTTTTTTTCCAACCGACTTTGTGGTGCTCGAGATGGAAGAAGACGTCGATGTGCCAACTATCTTGGGAAGACCTTTCTTAGTAACAAGAGGGGCCTTAATAAATGTACGAGCAGGAGAATTAGTGCTACGACTGGGAGAAGACAAAGTCAAGTTTAACGTCTTGAAATCAATGAAGTGCCCCAGTGACAGAAATGATTTATAGATGATTGATGCTATAGATCGAGAGGTGGAACATATCTTTAATCTAACCAGTACATGTGATCCACTTTTGAACTCTATAGTGTAGGACATGGAAGCAGGATTCGGTTGCAACGAAGAAGAAGAGGCTCTGCAGCACTTACATGCAATTAAACCCAGGCCGAGATCCTTTGAGCCAAAATATAGTGAATTAAAGACATGAGACTCCAAGCCATCACTTGAGGAACCGTACAACATGGAATTGAAGAGTTTACCTCCTCATTTGAAGTATGCTTTCCTAGAGGGTGCTAAATTGCCTATTATTATTTCTTATTCGTTAACAGTTGAAATGGAAGACAAGTTGCTGAGGGTTTTGAGAGATCACAAACACACCATTTGATGGACTATAGCCAACATCAAATGAATTAGTCCTTTGGTTTGTATGCATAAGATTTTGATGGAAGAAAACTACAAATCGGTCATCCAACCACAAAGAAGACTTAACCCGAAGTTACAAGAAGTGGTGAAAGAAGAGGTGATCAAGCTACTTGTTGTTAGGATAATTTACCCAATCTCTGATAGTTCATGGGTAAGTCCAATACACGTTGTTCCCAAGAAAGGAGGTATGACGGTCATCCATAATGAGAAAAATGAATTAATCCCAACTAGAACAGTCACTGGGTGGAGAGTGTGTATAGACTATCATAAATTGAATGACGCCACCCGGAAGGACCATTTTCCTTTACCTTTTATAGATCAAATGCTTGAAAGACTTGCAGGATACGCATATTACTATTTTTTAGATGGGTATTCTGGATACTTCCAACTTCCGATTGCTCCAGAAGATCAAGAAAAGACTACCTTCACATGCCTGTATGGAACATTTGCATATAGAAAGATGCCCTTTGGCTTTTGCAACACACCAGCTACATTTCAAAGATGCATGATAGCCATATTTTCATACATAATGGAAAGTTGTATCAAAATCTTTATAGATGACTTATCTGTATTTGGCTCGAGTTTTGGTAATTGCTTACACAATCTGAATTTGGTGTTACAAAGGTGTGAAGAGACTAACCTAGTATTGAATTAGGAGAAATCCCATTTTATGGTACAATAAAGCATTGTGCTAGGTCACAAGATCTTGAAAAAAGGGATAGAGGTTGATCGGGCAAAGATTGAAGTGATTTCTGAGTTACCTCCGCCAACTTCTGTAAAGCTACTTCGGGGATTCCTGGGACATGCAAGATTCTATAGAAGATTCATTACGGACTTTTCGAAGATAGCTAGGCCTCTATGCAAGTTGTTAGAACTAAATTTGAGTTTTCTGATGAATGCTTGAAAGCGTTCCTCACCCTGAAGGAGAAGCTAGTGTCAGCTCCAGTTATAACAACTCTAGACTGGACATTGTCGTTCGAGCTAATGTGTGATGCTAGCGTGTTAGGGCAAAGGAAAGATAAAATTTTTTGGGCCATCTACTATGTAGGCAGGACATTATCTGGAGCTCAACTGAATTATGCCACTACGGAGAAAGAACTTTTAGCTATTATATTTGCTTTTGATAAATTTTGCTCTTATCTTATTGGTTCAAAAGTTATTATTTTTAGAGATCATGTAGCTCTCAAGTATCTACTCCAAAAGAAGGACTCAAAGCCCAGGCTCATCTGATGGATCATTCTACTTCAAGAGTTTGATCTGGAGATCAAGGATAAGAAAGGGACAGAAAACCTAGTGGCCGATCATTTGAGTAGACTTCTAAACGCTCCTGATGATGAAATTCCAATTAGTGAGAAGTTCCTGGATGAGAATCTATTCCAGATTCAAGACAATCTTCCCTGGTATACAAATATTGTAAATTATTTAGTAGGCAAGGTATTACCACCGAACTACACTTATCAGCAAAAGAAAAGGTTATTTTCTCTCTTTAAAAGTTTTATTTGGGATGAACCTTACTTATTTAAAATAAGTGCGGATGGTATTGTTCGGCATTGTGTTTCAAACGAATAGACTGCTAAAATTTTATATCATTGTCATGATGGGCCAGCTGGTGGCCATTTTGGTTCTAACAAAACTGCTTTAAAATTTTTACAGTCTGGTTTCTACTAGCCAACCTTATTCAGGGATGCTTTCAGCTATGTTAAAAACGGTGATAAATGTCAAAGAATGGGGAACATATCCAAAAGGAATGAGATGCCATTGAATAACATCCTCGAGTGTGAAGTTTTTGATGTGTGGGGTGTTAATTTCATGGGACCATTCCCACCTTCCTTCGGTAATGAATATATCTTGGTAGTGGTAGAATACGTATCAAAATGGGTTGAAGCCGCTGCTCTTCCAACGTGTGAAGCAAAAAATGTGGTTAAATTCATGAAAAAGAACATATTCGCATGATTTGGATCACCAAGAGCCATAATAAGTGACCAAGGTATGCATTTCATCAACAAACAATTTGCGTCACTCATACAGATATATGGCGTTACCCATAGAATCGCCGTCACTTATCATCCCCAGACTAGTGGCCAAGTGGAGGTCTCAAATCAAGAACTCAAGCACATATTAGAAAAGATGGTGAGTTTTAATCGGACGGACTGGTCAAGCAAATTGGATGATACGTTGTGGGTATACAGAACTGCATTTAAAACGTCGATTGGGATGTCCCTGTTCCGCCTTGTCTATGGCAAATCTTGTCATCTCCCAGTAAAATTGGAACATTGTGCTTATTGGGTGTTAAGGACCCTCAATTTTGACCTCAAGGCGGTGGGTGAGAAGAGATTGTTGTAGTTAAGTGAATTGAACGAGCTTAGACATGACTCTTATGAAAGTGCTAGGATTTACAAGGAGAAGATGAAGAAGTGGCATGATAGCCACATTGTACGCAAGGAATTCAAAGTGGAGATAATGTTTTATTATATAATTCCCATCTTTGTTTGTTTCCAGGTAAGTTGAAGTTGCGTTGGAGTGGTCCATTCTAGATCACAAAGGTTTTTCCCTACGGGACGGTGGAATTGACAAATTTGACAGGGAAAGTCTTCAAAGTAAAATCATGGGGAAGATTTTGATCCTCTTAACGTCATCGTGATGTTGGAGAATCCCACCTAAACTGGATCATGGAGGAAGTTGGGCTAGCAACTCTAAAACGAGCACTTCTGAGGAGGCAACCCTAGCCATGTACCATTTTTTTGCTTTTTACGGTTGATTTTTAATTTATCATCAATTTTTCTTATTTTGTTTTCAATTTTTTTGCTAGATTAACACTCTTGGATGCATAAGAGATTTTTAGGAGGAAGAATGGGTGAAAACATATCACGTATGAAGAAGTTACAAAATCTTATCAAATCAAGCCAATAGAGAGATTTATGGCCAGTGTTACGGTCATAAATTAGACTGTAAACGTGACTGTAATCAGGCCTTATGATCATAAACGGGACCATAAGGGCCCCAGAATCGGGTTTTTAAGCACATTTGGCTAAGAATCAAGCCATCGTCTCAACCTTCGACGCGCCAAAATGACACAATTCAAACCAAACCTCCAAATCTTCAAATCTAGCCGTGTAAAATATGTACCAAGCTTAAATCCAACTCAATACACTACCTAAACACCTAAATCATCAACCACAACCTCGAATTCCCAAATCCTTCAAGTTCCACACGAGGTGCAAAGTGCAAAATCGTTAAATTCGACACAATCAAAGCTTGGGTAAGTTATACTAGTTGGGAAATCTTCTGCTTGTAGGATGCACACAAGGAGGTCATCGAAATGAGCCCGGGCCAAATCCTCTCAAGGCCAAACAAGTCACCCACAAGGTGCTCGGCGTAATGCCCCAATGAACCAACATGGCATGATCTTCAAAGACACCAAGTAAGAAGCTCGGTACACTGCCCTGAACACCAGGAGGATAGTCAATATGCGCTACATTAGCATCCACGCCCTCCGGGACTTAGGCATTCTTGACAACATCAAGTAGATGAGCGACTAAGCTGGGTGGACGCAATTTATAGAGATGAAGAGCGCCACCTACATCCTACTTGTTCTAGAGTTTTTGAGTAGCTTCTCACTTGATTTATCTAGAAACAACTGATGGCTCAAATTCTGGTTGATGAACGAAGAATACAAACTTTCAATCATCGAGTTCAATGGGATTTTTGGCTTCCCCGTCGACAATGACTAGATATCACTTGCTAATTCCAATGCCAATCAATTGCCTTACTAGATTATCGATCAAGCTAATTCCATATTGAAGGCCACAAAAGTTTACAACATGTGCTTTCGATACATGCAGCGGCTCATGGCCCACACTATTTTTTGCTAAGGAGACAGCGACGGAGTGTTTCGCCGTGACGAGCTATATACTTACACTGCATGATTCACGAGCGACCATTTGACACCAGAGTTAGCTTTGTTCGCCACATCAACAAGAAATCTAGGGCGACCAAGGGCGACATAGTTTTTGGAGGCCTGATTACACCGATCGTCGATCATTTAAGGATTGACTGCTCCTGACTGGCCAAGGCCCAAAGGAGCAATAGTATTGACATCGACTCTTGTGTTGCCTTACACATGATAGCTTGACAAGGTAATGCATATTACCTTTGTTTCAGGACAAACTACAGGATGTTGATTCCTAGCCCACGTACGTCGGTTCGCGATGAGTCAAACTGGTTTATCTTGAGGTATTTGACGGCCAGGACCACGACGTTTCGTATTTTGAGGATAACGCTGACATGGGGCCTGATGACTATTTTGACTTCCCTGAGCTCCGTGATGACATTGGCCGCCCACTCATTCCTACCATTCATACAATTTCCAGTGGAGCTGCATACGACAGAGCCGGACCTAGTGGGACTGCGACGTCTACAAGGGCGCCCGAGGGGATACGCACTATTCTTGCTCGGATCGAGCAAGAACAAGCCTAGCAGAGAGCGATGCTGCAGCAGATGTACGACTGACACATCTCACAGGGCCACTCTGGACCACCACCTTCCTGATCAGGTATGTTTTCCTTTTTCCCATATGTGCTCTTCTTGTGTCACATTGGGGATAATGTAAAAGTTCAGCATGGGGGAGACATAAAGATATTGTTCATATGTTATCACTTATGCTATCCACTATTTTAGGGTGTAAATATTTTCATCTTTATTTTTGATTAAAAAAAATCAAAAAGTTTAAAAAATCCAAAAATATTCAAAAAACCCTTAGGTGTCTTTTAAATGAAATTCCATGCTTTTTAAAACCGAATGAAAATGATTAGACATAATTTATTTTTAAAATTATTTGGAACTAGTATTCTACTTTTGAGGATTGATGCTTAGGATTATATGAGTCGAATTTCGCATGCTTAGGTCCTTCATATCCATAATAGGCCTAGGAAATTATGATAATCCCTTGCCATCATATGTTCGATTTAGAAGGCTATTTCATATCACTTTTTGTTAACTCTAAAATATTGAAATAACTCAAGAAAGACTATTAAAAATACGATAAAGTACTTGGACTTCCTTGGTGACTTTTGAATGCATTTGATTACTGGAGAAACACTTGACCTCGAGAAAAATGAAAAAAAAAATATATTCAGAAAAAGAAAAATAAAGAGTTGGAAAGAAACTAGAGTAAAAATGCCCATCAACTCTATAGGCAAAAGCCTATGAAAAAATATGAGGAAAAATCAAGTGCTCTGATAGGTGAGAAGTGTAAGTGTACACTAATCTGATTATAGTAAAAATATTATTCCCACGAGGATTGAAATCAATTATGTACCAATTTTGACTACTATTTAACTTATCTAATTTAATAAAGAACAGTTTTGGTTTTGAATTAAGAGAACTAATTGCTTAAAAAAAAATACTAAACTAATAAATTTTAGGGTTTTATTAATGATAAGAAAGCGTGCTAAGATTTCGACTTCACCTACCCATTCCTAATCAGATCAAGTGGTTTATCATGAAGTTATGGAATTTATCCTGCTGTGATAGTGGAATCTCCCTAAATTAGTTGCTACTCTATCTCTAGTTATAGCCCCTTACTTCAATTATTAGCCCCACAGTCTCCATGTGAAATTTATATATTATGAAGAGCATTAAGTTTTATGGAAATTCCCGGATTCACTAACCATCACAACCTACTTAGATATAGTTACTACTGAAACTACACAAACAACCTAGACTATCTCTAGCTAAATTTAATTTGTGGTTATGTTTCA
>JAUMHB010030843.1:0-21671 GCA_032359685.1 Pittosporum tobira | reverse complement strand
TATATATATTTCAATTTCAATATAAACTCTATTATCACTCAATTGAGGTTATTCTCGCTCTTGAACTATCTTTTATTCATTTTTTTTTAATTTAGCTTTTTTTAAACGCTTAAGTTATTAAAAGTGAATTTCTAAGTCTTAACTAGAAGTATGTGAGAAACTGAGAAGTAATAGAAATTATAATTTGTTTAATATATTTTATCTCATAACTTAAATTAAAGAGTGAATGCAAAATAAATAAACAATACATCAAGTAGTGTAATTTTATATCTTTAAAATCAAATAACTATTAGTTTTTTTAATTAAAAATTAATTTAATAGCGTATGAATGATATCACACGCGCACACACATGTATAGGCATTTTAATATTAGTTATAAATGTCATTAAGCATCTAATAAAAAAAAATTCATAGTTTGAATTTGATTGAAATTTTTACTACTTAATTATGATGAGTGATTAAATTTTGATATATACATAAATATTTTCTTATTATTTTTAAATATATGTACGAAAATATAAAATAAATTTTATTTTTAATTATAAATAAATAAAATAATATATAATCTGTGTCTTGCACGAGTTTTCTACCTAATATAAACTAATAACATTACTTCTTTGTACTAGTATATAACTTCTTTGGTTAAACAGGAGCTCAATCCCCCAAACTGGCCATTTTTCTATTTAAAAAAAAAAATATTTTTCCAAAAGAAAAGTGGGTGCGAATTGAGGAGGAGAAATGAAGCCATTCAGGTCCATTTTGAGATCCAAGAAAAGTATGCTAAAGATCATGTTATTTAAAAGCCCAATCCAATTATTAAATTGAGCTAGAGACAGATTATATAACTTACCCGCTAGTCTAAAGATTATGTTTTTGAAAAGCCCAATCTAAATATTAAGTTGGGCTAAAGAATGATATCACTCATCAGTGCTAACCGTACTAAGACTTTAGCTTAGGGTTTTTCCATTTTATCTCTCTTGGTTTCGTTCTGTCTCCAATAACCATGACGAAGTTCAGGAAGCTTAATCGACCCACGGGTCATCGTATGTCTATGCTCAGGTTATCGATCCTCAATCTCATATATCGTATACAAAGTTATGGTTTTTAGGGCTTAAGCTTTACTGTGGCGTGTGTGCTTATGAATTTATATGCATCGAATTAAATGTGGGGTTCTTGGAAATTTGGGTTTAAATTTTTTGTGCAGAACAATGGTGTCACAGCTAGTGAAGCATGAGCGTATTGAAACCACTGTTGCTAAGGTAATCTTATTTCAAATTCAAATTGATATGAATTCATTTGAGTATTTTTATTTTTATTTATTTTTACTTATTATTTTTAAGTAATAATAAATTGATGTCAATTTGGATTTGAAAATGTTTAAAATTGACTTTAAAAAATGCTCTTACATTTCGGAACAGATTGACTACTAAAATTTTTTGAGGGCAAATAGGATTTTTTTTTTCATTAATTGAAGAAATAATGTTAATAGTTCTTATGTTCCCAGTTAGCTGACTTGGTTCAGAAACATGTGTATATACACTAACACATAATGTCCTCGTAATTGTGTATATTTGTGAATTACAGTCAGTAGTTTTTTTAGTCAAGATATTGACATGAAGGGTCTTTTTAATTCTTTGTGGAGAATAAATGTTAAATTTACGTGTAATTGTATAATGTAGATTTCAAATTAACAATTGACTAATTGGGTGGAAAATATTATCTGAATTCAACATCAAGATGAATCTTATTCGTACTTGATCATATTATAATGTGGTTTTCCTCTGTTTCTCCCAGTTAAGCAAAATTGCTGCATTCCATTTGCTAAATTCCTTCATGTTGAATCAAGTGGAGTCTTAAATTTTCATTTTGCTATTCAACTGTAGGCAAAAGAAGTCCGTCGGCTAGCTGATAATATGGTACAACTCGGAAAGGAGGTCAGTATAACATTTTGCTCTTTTTCTTACATATGTAAGACAATTTTGCAGCAGGTGCTTGCGTGTCGCTAGTTTTTCTGTTTACTGCAATCTGGAATCATGAGTTTTAAAGAACTGTGTTCGTCTGTTGATTTGTTATTTCTTTTATAATAGTTGATCTCATGGCCAATTAGCCATGAGGATCATAGGAGGATAAACTCATCCTGCCTATGTCGTTTTATTAAAAATATGAAGGATCATATAAAGATTGGGGGACATAAAAAACTAAACTGCTAGCCAAATGCTTGAAAGAGCTACAAGCAGAAACAAACTGTCTCTTTCTAAAGGTGTAGATGCCATATGTGTCCAAAAGTGACGCTGCTTGACAAGAAGCTGGAAGAGTAACCGCAGAAAAACTTGAAAAGAAGTAGAGCTATGTTGAAAAGACTGTCCAGTAGCCAAGCGCCCAAGCTATCAGCTAACTGATTACCTTCCCCAAAAAATATACTGATCACAGTAGTTGAAGTCATCAAAGCTTTGCACTCCTGGGTGATATATGGCAACAACCAAGGAATTTGACAGGATCCATTTGGCAAATGAAGATGAATCTGAGAGTCAACCTTTACATGATGAACCATAATACCTCTCTCAAACCACAATTTCTAGCCACCCCTCAAAACCATTGCCTTAGCAACCATATTTGTTGTTTTACCATAAGAAGCTGCATAATCCAGAATAGTAGCGCCTAATTAGAGCAAGCTACATGTCCACCTGCGCCTTGGTTATGCACCGAGGATCCATCAGAATTTATCTTATACTACCAACGGGTGGGGGCTCCCATTTGGTCTGAGTTTTGAAAATTATTTATCCTTGCTTGAGCATCATGCTGTTTGGTCCCTTTTTTGTCAAATTTTGGTCTGATTCTTTAGCTCAGTTAGTTGGCCACAATCTTGTATCAATTTGTGGAGAATCTGTTTGAACTTTGCTGTATTAGGCTCAAAAGTACTTCTCAATATTGATAAATTGAGCCCTTTTTTATGGAGTTTTGCGATAATATTATATTCTCTACTTAGGTCTGGGTCCTTGTCTATGGTTCCAGTAATAATCCTATGAAGAGTCCTTTAAATGTAGTATGGTCGAATATATGTACTGTAAATGTAATTGGACTGTCATCTACAATATTCAGTATTCTCGCTCCGTGTCAACAAGCACATGTTAACAAGTAGATGTTAGTATTTTACTATGAACGGGTTGCACCACCACCACCTGATGATAATGACTAGGATGTCGTGGGATCCCATTGTGATTCAATCTATCTTGACATTGATTGAGACAGATGTAAGCCAAGTTTGTTTTGGTAATTTTAGCGTAAAGCACGTGTTAGTTAGTAACGTCATAAGTGCAGAGCGTTCTTCAAGTGCACATTTTCTAAAGTAGACGTTCAAATCTGATGCGGAATGGCCAAGGAGATTAATTATGATTGCTATTAATCGTTTTGTTATTTATAGATAATTTACTGTAAGTATATTACATGATCTTTTGGATTCATTTTCCAACTACACCAGCTAGTTTGGCATTAAAGGCGTAGTTGAGCTGAGTATATTATTGCATGATATTAGCATATACTGTATCTTTTAATTGCTAGATATGTATTAGGAGATTCATAGTTATTGTAGGTTTTCTTAGTTAGATAAAATTAGGGTTTTCATTTATAAACTGATGTATTTCCATTATTATTCAGAATTAACGACTTTTTCGTGTCCTTTGATCATTTTCTTCTTCAACCTTCCCCTTCATTGTTCCATTCTAAACCCAGTCCTACATCAAAGATTAGATATCTAGGTTACCTAGCCTCAGACCCAACACAGAGAACGAAAACTGCAACTGCATGACGTTTAAACCAAGGAACTGTAACTTGTTTCGTCTGCTATAGAAACAAAGCTAATAGGAAATGTATGATCAGCAGAGAGCACAGACTATGCCATAGGCCCACAGAGATAGAGGTGCTTTAGCGACCAAGTAAGTTGGTTGATGTTTGAATGTTTGACCAATGACTTTGTACTCTAGTTCAGGTCTTTAAATCAAACTAATCAAGTGATGTAAGTAACCTTACATACAGAGGCCTATTCAGCCAGGGATTCCAGGTCCTAGGAGAATGGTATAAGATAACCTAAAAGTTATGAAAACACTGTGAGAATTGTTATTATCCTCATTCCTCAGTCAAGTTGTTTAGAATCTTGCCAAATGACTATTGCCGCTGTCAGTGCTCTGTGATTTAATATCAAAATATTCCATAATTACTTTGAAAGTTTTGCCTTATATTATTTCTTTGACGTGGCTGCCACAGTGCCATCCGTCCTCTTTTTCTTTCTTTATTCTAACCTTTTTACAATGTTGTTACAGGGTACTCTCTGTGCTGCAAGGCGTGCTGGTGCTTTTGTGCGAGGGGATGATGTCCTTCACAAGATTTTTACAGAACTGGCTTACCGATACAAGTGAATCTCGAACATGTTGCCATTTCATCCTTCATTGCAATGCAGTGGTCATAATACGCAATTCTATTTTGCAGAGATAGAGCAGGTGGATACACGAGAATGCTTCGTACTCGAATTCGAGTTGGTGATGCTGCACCAATGGCGTACATTGAGTAAGTTTTTTTTTTTCAATGTGTGTGTGTGTGTGTGTGTGTGTATTCTTCCATTCATTGTTGAATGTCTTCTGCTACGGATGGTAAAATCAAAACTGATATTTAACGCATTTCATTATTTGAGGTTGGCATTTTAAGTGCTATGAAAAAACCTTTCTTTTCAATGATGAATCCTTTGTGTGTAAGATCCTATTGGATTTATGTTTTTATTTGGAACTGACATGTAGTTTTTTTGTTTGCTTTTTTGTGGTGTTTTTTTTTTTTTGGGGTGGGGGGGACTAAGGCGAAAATTGTTCCGTTTGATCATATCATTGTTGTCTTTGAATGATCAAATATTCATGCGGTATCACTTGCTAAACTTTTCATGCCATAATTAAGTGATTTGTTTATGTAACTGGTTTTTAGATCTGGTTCATATTTCATTTATTGTCTCATGGTATTAAATATATATTTTGCACCAACAGGTTTATAGACAGAGAGAATGAGCTTAGACAGTCAAAACCACCAACTCCTCAACCACCACAGAGAGCACCTTTGGATCCATGGACAAGATCCCAACTTAGCAGGCAGTTTGCCCCACCTAAGGAGGAAAAAAGCTCCAATTCTGAGAATTAGAGTATGTTCTATTCGGTTATAATATGATGATGCTTGCTATTGAGTTGTAATTTGATGATATTTTCATGTTAGTTGTCTTGAACAAGTATGATTGCCATGCTCCTCAAAGCTGAAATATTAAATTTAATGTCTGAAATTTTGAAGTTGAAGCAGAACAATACGAGAGGAACAAAATAAAGTGATGCAAAGGTTTCTAATATATCGAGTGCTTCATTTGGACGGCTAGCTTTAAACTCCTTTTGGAGCCATCAGGAGTTTAAAGTCACAGTTTCAGACGTAAACTTCCCAACATGTCACTTTCCAGGGGCTCCATGATAACTGCGTACTCGAATAACGGAATGTGCAAACCCAGTTTCTGATTTTGTCGTCTCATATTTTTTGAATTGAGTGGTTAAACGTGGCTCGATTATTGAAATCGATATGATACCTCTCTGTCCTAAAATAAGAGTCCTTCTACACTGAGGAAATTAGAACTACCGTCTTGGTATATTTTTCATTATTCTAGAGCATCATGTCATTTTCTTAATCTATTTTCAGAAAGGACTTGTATTTTGGACGCGCAAATGGAAAATTGTATTGCTATTGAAGTACCCTTTTCTTCATAACGTTGTTTGGGACCCGGAGAGTTGACATCTTCTAATTAGAATAATGAAATGGGCTTGTTAAGTTGGATTTGGTGTCCTGTCTTTGTTTTCTGGAGGTTTAGTAGTTCGGTTCAGGGTTGGTAAACCACGAACGTACTCCCATACCTAGATTCTAGGTGTATGGTTGCCCTAACATATTTTTTATACCATCTTATTCAATATACTTGTCCAACTACTAATGCTCCAAGTATAGTTAGTGGAAGACGATCCTGTATATGCAGTATCTTTTTAACTGAACGATGGATGCCCCGTTAGCCATTATCTTTTTCGTGTGCACGGGAATCCGTAGCCTATTTCCTTTTGTGGGATTCCGATTGAGTTTAACATGATGCTCACGATCACTTGAACAATTTTCTTGGAGTTTATTGGGCAGTATCGTTGGTCAATAGGTCAATGGGAACAACTTTGAACAGAACTTAGTTTCCTTTACAAATGGATATGGACAGAAAGCTTAATTTGGGTCAAAGAAAGTGAAGCATGCGCATGCGTGCAGGGTAGTGTTGCTTTGCTTTAAAGAAAGTATGTGCATTTGCTGTGAAATTTCTGTATATTATACTCGTATCTTTATCTATTTCCTATTCTAGCATACGTCACAAGTTTGCCAACCCTGCTGTCCTGTCTCGATAGATACATGTTTTAAATATTTAAGATCCATATACATACTTGTGTTTTGTTTGTGCAACCAATGGGGATCGGCTGATGATTTTTTAGAATTAACTTTTTAAAACGTTATAAGTGAGATATAAACTTTTTATTCACAGATAAAAAAGTTGAAGAAATATAGTATTTTGAAATAATTTTTTATAAGTTCTGACAAACAGAATCTAAATCTGTTTAATTTTACAAACCACTTAAATTTATTTATTTAAATAAATTGTGGGAAAAAAATTAATTATATATTTTTTACAGTGTATAGGTCTGAACAATGTATGTTCATCCAAATCGCCAGCCCCACCGATGCTTATGCTTTTGTTTCAGGATCGCTTTAATGAAAGGCATTGTACTTGGTTAGGTTGAGATTTGATAACTTAAGCCAACTTTAATACTATTTTATTATTTGCTCTAATGAGTCATGATTATGTTTTATAATCCAGTTGTCTTATGACCGAGGGAAATAATTTAACTCTATTTGGGTACTCTAATTTATTTCTACACTTCAAAAATATTGATCCGAAAGGGAAAAAAAAAAATGGAGAAAAATGTTCATAAATATTGTAATGCTTGTTTTGTAGCAACATAGAGATTATAGAACTCAAATGTAACAAAAAATCATATTTAGTAAATTAAATTTAAATTTAAAAATTTGAGTTTGTAATTGTAAATCATCGTTTAACGACCTCTAAATGTTGCTATCGAACAAGTATTATAAGAGAAAAAAAAAAATTAAATTATGACATATGTAAATTCTAACACATGTAAGAAAACGCTTAATTTTTTAAGAAAATTGCTACTAGAGCTATTGTGCTTAGTCAGCATATTGTGGATGAATTACCAAAATCATGTCTTCCACTAATTTTAATCACCTACTAGAGGAATGATTAAGCTCTTTGGCAAGTATGACATGACTTTGTCAATAGTAATCACCTGACAAACCATCCATTTCAATTAATGTACTTACCACCTAAATCTATTGTTATCGTTAACCTAATCCCTAATAGTATGCGCACACTTCATTTTATGTTTTACAACCACCTTTCGTAATAATTTGTTTTGTACGTTGGCTCTACTCTCCGTGGAACGGAAAGGTCTTAGCAACAATGATTTTCAAAGTACCTACTGCTACCTCTATTCGGTAATTAAAAGGTGAACCTACTCTCCAGGCCCCACCCCCGGAATAATTTTCCAATTGTAACTTTTTCTTAATCAAAACTAATATTTTTAGAAAAATATATTGGGTATATATACGTACATTTCAAAATTGTACAGTAAATATTAGAGAATATAGTAGTTTTATGTATGGAGCAGTATTTTGTCAAGTTAATTAGCTAAGAAACGATTGTTTTCTTTCTTTCTTTCTTTTTATTTTATTTTATTTTTTCTTTTAACGGAGAGTCTCATAAATGAATTTATCATGGTTTATCGCTATCACTTGAGTACCCTTTAAGTCTAGAAGACCATTGTCGTCTTTAGCTGCAAATTTTGATATTAATCTACATGTTTTGAAAAAGATTTCCTTGTATTTCTTAAATTAATCATCTCTTCCGTTTCATAAATAATTCTTTTAAATTTTAAAATAAAATATTTATATGTTTAATGATAATATAAAATAACATAATACTTTAAAATTTATCACCACAGCAGTACATTATCAAACTGACACAAACATGGAGTCCTTAAAATTCGTAAGCTTTGCAAACAGTTCTCCTTTTGTGCTACAGAACTCGATGGATTCTTAAAAATATACTGCAAAAGACTATATATATTGGATAGGGTTTATTACATCATGAATAAATATTTCTGTGTTTCATTAGCTTAAAATTGACTTTTATAATTTTCACAATATATCAAAAAACAGAAAAATCTTTGCTAGACAAGCAAATAGGATTATTTCTTCCGACAAAATACCGATAAGGTCGTTCTTTGTTTGGTGTTTTTAACTTCTAACAATTATTATCATATTGTAGTAATGAAAATAGACTTTCCGCCACAGAGATGACCTCATGTCATGTGTAATATTGGTTGAAATCAAATTAAAAATAGTACTTCAAACAGATCAGACACAAATATAGATACGACTCTTCGATAAATACCACTTTCAGAAAAATTATAAAAGTTTATAAACTACTACGGCTACCTCAACTTCCATCAGTCTATTTAGAATAATTAAGTAAACCTCCATTTGTAGAGTTATCCTCCAACTCTCTTACAACAATGATACTTCATAATTATAGTAAAATCTGATAATTTTTTTTGTTTAATGTTTTTTATCGGACCACAATCAGAGTCAAAAGATATGTATCTTTTTCTTAAAGTTTTGAGTGAGGGTAATTAAATAAGCTGTATTTATATGGGACTCCTTTTCAGTGAGCTGGCCTGAGCTGAGGAAGGGAAATTCAAGTCTTGAAGGATTTCTAAACCAACATTCTTGAGTAAACCGAAATTCAAGAAAATGGAAATCAAAGGTTGGTGACAAGAGCTGTGTTTGTCTTGGTAATTCACTGAAAAAGAAAAATTCAGATGGACGTTACTTACTCTCTATATTGACAGTCCTTCCATTGTCTGCTCCCTACCTTCAATTCCTTCTTCTTCTTCTTCTCCTTCATTTTACTCCACATCCAAACAAACCTCTACACTTTCTTTTCTTTCATCGAACATACTGTGAGAAATCTTTCCCTTACTCCATATTGGGTGTTTAGCATTTTGTTTGCATGGTTGTTCTTGGTGAATTCATTTCAAGATTTATTCCCATATTTTCTTCCTCTAATTAATATTTTCTATCTTCAATTTCATCTCTGCAAATTAAATTGATATATTGCTAATTCCCAGCTACATCGATCATTTCTACATACTTGGATTTCTTGGACTTGCACAATAATAACAATAATAATAATTTTATATGCATATAACCTCATTTCAAGATTTATCCCTATATTCTTCGTCAACTAATCAACTTGTTGCTAGTCATATCTGCATTGATCATTTTGAAATAATTGGATTTCTGTGAATTCATATAGATGCATATTATTTTCATACGTATATACTAATTAACTTCATATGTTTCTTGTGTGGGTTGCATAGTCATTACGTATAGTCTTTAAATCTTTCCAATTGTTTCGATTTCTTCCAGAGACGTGAGCTTACTTGTTTTCTGTATGCTTGTAGATCTGAGGGTTCCTTCAGTCGTTATTAAGAAACAGGAGTAAGAAGACTAATAAGTTAGTTCTGCGAGTCCGATGGACATTAGGCAACGTTTATTGTAAGTTTCAGTTTCTGATTTCCATAATTCTTTGTAGTAGATTTTCGATGAAATTTAGAACTAAATCTCTGCGAAAAAAATGATAGCCATCATTCTGAAGTTAAGCCATGTTCTGGAAAGTAGATAGTGGAAATGGGAGAAAAATTCCGGAATGATATTCAGAAAGATCAAGAGATCAAACTTCGACCGTTCGGAGAAAAATTGTTTGATATGGAATAAATTTTCCAGGAGAAAGCCCTTACAGATAATAAATGGGTTGGTATGCGTTTGTTCAGTGTAATGCAGTAGGTGGTGAATACGTGGGACGCAAAGTCCGCCTTTTGCTTTTAACCTTAAACGGCGTAGTTTTGGCAAATAGACTTTATGTAGGTTATATTAACAAAGTGTTGCAGAAGGTCAACTGTGGACTTACAAGTAGCTAACTCGATCTAAGTCATCCAAGGCTTGATCATTTTGTGCTCCTATGAAAATGACCATTTTACCTTGATTTATGCCTAGAAGTCCCAAACATGACAAAATGGTCAAAATGGTCGACACGCAAAAAACTCGCTAAAAATTTCAACTTTAGTGTGGTACAATTCTCGACTTGGATTTTGAGTTTATGTTTTAAGAAGGTACTTTGGCCATGAATATTCCTTGACATTCCTATACTTATCACTAACTAGATCACTAAACTTCTTAAGCAAATGACCTAATGAAAAACAAAAATGTTATACACAGTGCAAAAGACTCTCGCTAATAATATTTATTTTGGTTTCTTCCTAACCAAATGTTCAATCAGTGACCGTCACACTAAGTATGACTTTTTCTTAATAAAAAATATTTTATCAAAATAATCGTGGAGAGCTTTGCAAACGATATCTGATGGAAATATACTAGTTTCCGAATCATTTTCACTGCCCAATTTAGATCTGTAAATCATACTCCGACCAGTTTTTGCAGAAACCCTTACCTGTAATACTTTGTAGTTGAGTTTTTGTATCTTGAGGGCATTACCACACCTCTGCATCTATATTAAAATAGTTCCGAGTCCTAGACTTTTTCTTCATAACTCCGTTTTTAAAGTGCTCTTTAATCGTGTTTAGCTACTAATAAGTTCTGCATTTGCTTCCAAATCAGTGAAGACGTGTACAAAAGAAGGTTTCAAGGAACTAAAGTTAAAGATGTCGAGAAGCCCTTCCATATCCCTATCCAAGAGAAGAGCACAAAATGCAAGTTTCATCCATTGAAACTTGTTCTACTTATCAGTATGATTGCCGCTTGCTATATATTAATATATTCTTCAAGTCTTTGTCACCCTCAAGATATTTCAGATACAGTTTCTCGGTACGTTCTCCCTCTTTGATCCCTCTCTTCACTTGGGGAGAAAATAGATTTTACCAAACCAAGGAAAACTGTTATTAGTAGATTTGTTTTTTTAATTTTTTTTAGCTATTGATTATGTATAACTTACATAATGCAGGCAACATTTTGTGAACAGATGGATATGGCGTGGATCAGATCCAAGATATACATCTCATCTCGATGTCAATTGGGATGAAATTTCAAGTGTAGTGGAGAAAATACCCGATCATGAAATTAAGGGAATTGGGCTATTAAATTTCAATAAAAGTGAAATTTACACATGGAAAAAAGAAATCTTCCCAAATGCCGAACACCTTAACCTGAAGCTAGACTATGCCCAAAAAAATGTGACTTGGGATTCATTGTACCCCGAGTGGATTGATGAGGAACAAGAAGATGAAGTTCCTAGTTGCCCAAATTTACCAAAACTAGAAGTGCCTAGAAAACGGCTTGACCTTCTCATTGTTAAGCTTCCCTGCAGAAATGAAGCTAACTGGTCGAGAGATGTGGCCAGGTTGCACTTGCAACTTGCAGCTGCTGGGCTAGCCGCATCTGCCAAGGGCTATCATCAAGTGCAGCTGCTTTTTATTACCAAATGCTTTCCCATGCCAAATTTGTTTACTTGTAAGGAGCTTGTTGTTCGCGAAGGCAGAGTTTGGCTGTACAAACCGAACTTGAATGTTTTAAGGGAGAAGCTGCAGCTCCCGGCTGGTTCATGTGAACTTGCACTTCCACTGAAAGCTAGAGGTTAGATTACTTCTTGGAAATATTTGAAGCTAAACTTGGTAATTTTGTTTTCTTTATTCTACGATTTTGCTATATCTTTCGATTTTTTTTATTGTGACTATGTGGTCGACTAGGCATAGTGGTATGCCTCGTACATAATTTCTCCCTTTGTCCCATATTAAATGTCCTAGTTTGCCTTTCATGGTCAAACAAACAGTTTTAAAAAAATTGAAATTAAGTATATTTATCGAAATTTTTCAGATCAAGAACCTTGGAATTAGTAATAAATCTTATGCAGTTTCATATGGTTGTGATCTCTCCATCCATTTTCTTAAGGAAAATTTATGATTTATTGATTCTAAAAATAATCAATTTAACCATGAAAATTGAACTAGGACATTTATTATTAGACATAGAGAGTATAATTTTCAAGGGTAAATTATTCAATTTTCATTGTGCCTAGTCAACTAATAGGTCACAATAAATATCTTTCATCTTTTATGAACTCTCATTACAATAGATATCATAAACAGATGGAGATTACTCGCAAGATGTGCACCGAGAGGCATATGCAACAATCTTGCATTCTGCTCAGGTTTATGTCTGTGGAGCCATAACTGCAGCCCAGAGCATCCGAATGGCGGGGTCCAATCGAGACCTTGTGATTCTTGTTGACGAAACAATTGGCGAGTATCATAGAAGTGGGCTAGAGTTAGCAGGCTGGAAAGTCCGGACAATACAGAGAATAAGAAACCCCAAAGCAGAGAAAGATGCCTATAATGAGTGGAACTACAGCAAGTTTCGACTATGGCAACTGACAGATTATGACAAGATCATATTCATCGATGCAGATTTGCTTATATTAAGAAACATAGATTTCCTATTCAGAATGCCAGAAATTTCCGCAATAGGAAACAATGGCACCCTTTTCAACTCTGGAGTAATGGTGATAGAGCCATCAAATTGCACATTTCAGCTTTTAATGGATCATATTAATGAATTCGAGTCCTATAATGGAGGAGACCAGGGGTACTTGAATGAAGTTTTTACATGGTGGCATCGGATATCAAAACAGATGAACTTCTTGAAGAATTTTTGGATTGGTGATGACGAAGAAACCAAGTTAAAGAAAACTCGCCTTTTTGGGGCTGACCCTCCAATTCTTTATGTCATTCATTATTTAGGACTGAAGCCATGGCTATGTTTTCGGGACTATGATTGTAACTGGAATGTTGACATATTGCAAGAATTTGCAAGTGATGTTGCTCATGAGAGGTGGTGGAAAGTGCATGACGCAATGCCAGATCAATTGCAGGAGTTTTGCCTGCTGAGAACGAAGCAAAAGGCACAATTAGAGTGGGACAGAAGGGAAGCCGAAAAAGGAAACTATTCGGATGGGCATTGGAGAGTTAAGGTTAAAGATCGACGTTTAAAGAAGTGCATTGACACATTGTGTTCGTGGAAAAGCATGTTAAAGCATTGGGGCGAGAACAATTGGACGGAAGATGCATTTTATAATCCTTCCCCACCTGCCATTGCCAAAGTATCTCTTTCGGGATTATGAGTTTAATTTTTTCCCCTTTATTTTATCTTTTTTCTTTTCCTTTTTTTTGCCCTCGGATATTTGCATATTTTAGTGACGTAATGATAAATAACGCAGATCTGCTGACGGATTTATAGTTATGTTCTATGTTATTGCACAGACATTTTCTAGGTTACTTAGTGACCTGGGTATATAATAGATTTTTGACTTTCTGTTAAAAAGTTTTGGTGATCTGATAAGAATAGCCTTTTAACACTTTCATTATGTCTTCTTTTTCGTTTTCAGGTTACCTTTTCATAGAGAACTACTACATCTTTCTAAATACAAAATAGAATATCAGTTTTAGAACCTCAAAGGGCATCCTTGACAGCGAAACATGATCACATATGCACATATGTTACATAACTTATTTATTTTTAAAATTTTTAAAATTTTAATTAAAATTTTTAATTTTTTTTTTATTTTTACTTATGCAGTTAAGGTTTCTGTACTTCAGTTACATGTAAGTCTGAAACAGGAGGTAGAGTATAAAAGATACCTCTATACAAAATCACGACACATTGTAACATTCTGGTGGCAAATTTAAAGATTGTGAACCTGAATTGCTAATCGAAAAGCATCTTGTTTGGGCCTACGTCTTCCTGATATTCATGAGCAAGTTAACCAGAAAGAGTGAAAAACAAGATCAAGGGCCTATCCCTTTCTTGGAGTTGGACCAGACCAGATTCCTTTGGCAGCCATTGAAGAATTGCAGGCAAGAGTCTGTAACTTTTAAGGCTGTAATACAAATTAAATTTAAAAAAATGGTAAAAGTAAGAAATTCTTGTGGACAACATCACGATACAGAGAGCGAGGACAGTTGACTAGAAACATTTCTTTTCTTGATCTCTTATTCGTTGTTCTTAGACCTTAGTTGAAGTTTTTGATTAATTCATTTTTTCATTACTCGTCCAGTTTAATTGGATGATTGACAGTTCAAGAGGAAGTAGGAGAGCAAAATTTATGTCAGAAATGGCATTTAATATGTACACTCGTATATTCAACACACTTCTTCACATGCTTCCTGACCCTTTCATGAACGAGTTCTGCGAAATGAGTTTCATCAATTTTTTCTGTTCCATAAGAAATAGTAGCTTGTTATATTGACAATACTATAAAATGACACACCGTTCTCAAGCTACCAATTACAATTATATTATCATGCCACTAACAAAATTGTACTAAATTTTCATAATTTTAACTTTTTAAGGATGAAAATGGAATGAAAACGTATCTTTAATGATCGCAAACTTCGCAAAATGCTACTATTTTTTTTGCAACGGAGGTAATAATATATTTAAGACTACATGTCCTTTTCATTTTCTACATAATTTTCATAATATATATAAAAATGGAAAGGATATGTGCCGCGCTGTGAAGCACTTGTTGGCACTTCCAGTGGTAAGCCACTATGTATAAAAGAACAAATATGAAACACTCAAGCAGGTGCAGTAGAGAGCTAGTAGGGTAACATATTTTATCTATCTATTTATTTATTTCATTTAAATTCTGATACATTTCGCTTTTTTGTATTTTATTTGAGTGTATTTATATGTGTGTCTGTCTATAAATATATTATTATATTACAGATTAAATATCCACTTATCCTATTAAATTGAAATAAAAAAAAAAGGCTCTTGACTTGGGCATCAACTGCAACGGCGAAACCTTAGACCTCATGGTTACTCGGACCTTAGTCTTTACCTAAAACTATTAATGACAGTTAGGTAACTATCTTTTGGTATCATAAGAAAATTCAGCCTTATTGCACCTAAAAACAAATACTAATGTCACCCGTGAACCAATCCATTGACTTTTACTGCATCGTGTGACACCAACAAAGACACAAGTCCGTGCCTTTGTTAGCCCCACTTTGAATGTGATAGTGAGAATCTTTTATTTGAATTTTGAAGTTGTTATAATCATGTATTTTATCTTTTCTTCTGCCAAAATCTACCGAAGTACATGATTATAACAACTTCAAATAAATGATTAAAGAAGTGAAAGCGACTTCCAATTTCCTACTAACATTGCTTGTGAGAATGCCCTTGTCACCTTAATGTCATGATGGTTGTCTCCCAATTTCTCATTCTATTGCATTAATAGCGAAGATGGTCCATGAGCCAAGAGTACGAATAGTGCCGAGTTCGAAGTTTTTTTGAAATTCGAGTTTAATTTGTTAAATTAAATGAGTTTTTTGTAAATTGAATTTAGTTCGTTTAATGAGTTCAAATAAGTAGAGCTTGAATTATTCGTGAACGACTTGATTCATTTTTGCACCGTACTAAAAACATAAATGAGACAAATATTCAATGTTCGATTTAGTAAACCGACCTTATCATTTTTTAGTTTGACTCATTAGACTAAACAAGTATTTTACTAAACTTAAACTCATCTAGTTTAACTAAACAAATAAGATCGAACAAACTTCAAGCCGAACCGAGACGAGCTTATTCATGAACCACTTTGTTCCTTTGCACCCCTACAAGCATGGGGTAATGCAATTTTTGGGTTATTTTCATTATGATTTTGTCAAAAACTTACGATGACTATGCAAACATAAAACGGAAAAGCAATTGTTATAATCATGTCAAAATATTAGATGCAAAAGGGTATTGATACGGCTTTATATAATGTTTCGTAGCCAACACAATATCTTGTATCAGTCCGTGTTTTTAATGGACAATTATAGATCTATATATGCGTTGACCGCAAAGTGTTGCATAGTCTGTGTTGCACAGATTATGGATCAGTGATCCATATACATGCAAAATGTCAACATGAAATTCAATCGACAATTGACAATAATTTTAAATTTTGATTCAGAAAATGATATATTTTACTAATAATTTGTAACTACAAGGGCACCTGAACTTCCCTCTCACGTACAGATCCTACAGATTGATGCATCAGAACAGCAGGCTATACCAGTCCCATGTCAACTTCATCAAGAAGATGTTGGAATCCACTCATCACCTTGAATGAAATTTTGCACAGAATACGAGTAAACATGCTCAGCTGGAATCTGGCTGCTCCAAGGCACTCGTCCTGATAGCTTTGCCCCCGCCCCAGAATTCATAAATTCACCATAATAAAGAGTTTTCAATGCAAAATCACCGCTCCAAGGCAACCACCCCTGTGGGTTAATAAGAGCTTCCATAACACATTTTATGAACACTGTTCTTGAAAACTCCTTCCATGGCCGTCCCAGAAAGTTCTTATGTACTTTCGGGTTGCTATAATATAATTCCATGTATTTTTCAGTACCATTTATCACACAATTCTGAAAAACAAAGCCCGATGATTGGGCCGGGTCAATCCTTCCATGGGCAGTCACGGCATTGTTCTCTCCTTTCTCAGGTTTGAGTTGGCGGGGCCGGACAAGGATTTGGCATTCTTGGAAGATTGAAGCAGAGTTTCCAAATATGAAATCAACGTTTCCTTCAATACGGCAGGATTTGTAGAATTGGCGAAGTGAATGGGCATAAAGTGTGTCTTGGTTGCCTAGAAATTCACAGTTCTCAATAATGGATAGATCACTGTCCGATGCAAATGCTACTGCCTGGTGAGCATCAGGGCCAGCTGTGTTCTCTATGGTGAGGCCACTGGCCATGAATCCATCGCCACGAACAGCTATGCAAAGGTTAATATTAAATCGACTGATCGATTGAGAATTTGGTATAAAAGCAACTCAAGAAATTTTCTATCCTTTCTTTAATATGTTTGGGCATCTTTTCATAAACATATATTGGATATCAGTCCATTAAAATCGACATTACTCAAATCCGAGAAGGGAAAAGGGTAGAGTGAGTCCAATTTCGTTTTGCCTAAATTTCGAAAGTAGCTATACTTAAAATATCTATACTGAATAGTCACTTGAGAAAAATCTCTTGTGAAAATAGTACTCCTATGAATAAAACAAGGACGGTAACAAACTCTTTCAACAATCAAGATTCAAGAAAACCAAACCAGGAATAATGTGAGGACCAAGTCCTATTCCTAACCAACACAAAATGAACTCGACTAAGTGAGCTTTTGATGCCTGTGAGGCCGTGACCAATATATCAACCATAATGACAGCATATTATTAAAAATTTTGGGCGTATGGTTTACACTTCACATTTTACAGGATCTGTCCCTTTACTAACTAATACTTTATTTGTTCTAAAATGTAAGAGCATTATTGACTTTTGAGAAGTCAAATTTTGAACATTTTCAAATTCAAATTAATATGAATCCATTTGAATTTTGAAAAAATTATTTTTTGTAATCAATACTCCCTCCATCCCAATTTATCTGTTCTATTTTCTGTTTTGGTTTATCCCAAATTAAATGTCCTATTTCCTTATTTCTCATATTGTTCCAATGCTACTCTTAATTATTTATTTAGGCCAACTTTCATTAAAAATATTAAACAAATCAAAAAAATTAATGGAAAGTGCATGGAAAAAGAGTGAGAAAGAGTCAAAAGGGAGCGAGAGAAAGTAACAACTAATAGGAAAAATTAATTAGGAGAGGGAGAATTATTACTGCAATGAACAACTATTTGAGAAAAATATGAATTTAAAAAGTTGAATTAACATCTTTAAATTAAAAAAATATATTAATTTATTTGAAAAAAATATTTACACACCCTTTAAGAAATAGAACTATAATATCTAAGTTGGGACGGAAAGGGGTATTTTTCATACTTTTCAAGATTTTCACGGTTGGACGGAAAGGGGTATTTTTCATACTATTCAAGATTTTCACGGTTGGACGGAAAGGGGTATTTTTCATACTTTTCAAGATTTTCACGGTTGTATAGATTATTATTAAATAAATTAATATATTTTTCCAATTTAAAGATATTAATTCAATTTTTTAAAAATCAATAATATTCTTATATTTTGAAACGCACGAATATATCATTTTATACAGACTTCAAAATGAAAAAAACTAAAAAATAAATGATAATTGTGCTCCAATTCTTGCCATTTGCTCTTCGTCCTACTTCTCAATTCTAACAAAATGATTCTACCAAAAAAACAAACTCTAATAAATGTCGTATTATGACTTAATTATCAACCACCTAAAATTATTGTCAATTAATACAGTATATTATCAAAATAATAACGGAAAATGCCGCTGATAATACTGTCAAACTTACCAACGGTAGCCGTGTTGTAGGTTGAGACTCCAGGCTGTCCCACATTCATCGACCCCGTAATGACAGTTTTGCCCATACCATCTCCCAGAAACACCAAATTCCTCTTCTCAAACGGGACCCGAACCGTTTCCTCATAAACCCCTTCCTTAATCCCAATCACAAACCGCCGTGCAGTACTCGTAGCCCCGTTCACAGCCTCCTGTACCGTCTTATAATTACATCCACCGCCCTTACAAACCGTCACATCCGCCACCAGACCCGCTGGCAACCCTCCCTTAAACGAACCGTCACCTGACCCACTGATACCCTCCCAGAATCCGTCCCTCTCGGTCCGGGGCCCGACCCACGACGCGGTCTCGTTCCCAAACACGTCATAAGCCATGACCATGCTCAGCGCGTTACTAGATAATCCGATTAAAGAGTTCATAAACGACATCGTTTGGTTGACCATTTGAGTGTTATTAACATACTTTAAACCTGACCAGCAATCATACTGATAAGCCAAACCGGCGGTCAGCCAAGCGCGAGCGTCTTTAATTCTGCCACGTGGAAGAACGTCCGTCGATGATTTAATACGATAGTCGGAGTAGCTTAGAACTTCTAAACAAGTTTTGGCCGTGTTGGAGAGATTAAGATTGCCTGCGGACGATCGCAGGATAGTCTCGACCATGGACCGGGCGGTTTTGAGGTTTTGCAGTGGGATCCCGATGGAGGATTGAATGATTTGGATTGGAGTCGGGTTCGGAGGGAGTGGGTTGGGTTGTTGGGTTAGGGAGTTTTCGCATGTTTGTGGGTCCCTTGTGGCTTTGCAGGCTTGTCGGATTTCAGGCAATGGGGCGGCGGAGGTGCGGTGGTTGTTGTGGCGGAAGGAAGAGGAGGGGAGGGAGAAAAAGAGGAGGAGGGTGAGGAGGGAGAGACAAAAGAGGGAAGCCATGGCACTGAGGAGGAATTTTGATGTGGGTTTGATGGGTTTCTTGTGCTGCATGATTCTAGATGTGTGCGAGTGTGTGTATATATATATAGGTGGGGTTGTGACTGTTTGGAGGATAGCGAGTCAATGCGGTGGGGGGTTAGAGTGGAAACTTTGTAAGATGATGTGATGTTTGGAATGGGATTTTGGTGTCACGGGTTTGAATTGTTTATCGAAGTTGATTGACGATGTCGCCTTGTTGGGCAATAAGAGAGTGGCCGCTTTAGACTTTAGAGAGAGAAAATGGAGTAATGGGTCGGGTGGAATTAATGGAGATAGATCTAAATCTGGGGCGATGGAAATGAACAGATATTTGGGACCAGGAAGCAGGTTTTTCAAATTTATATATTTTGATTATTTATTTATTTTATTTTATTTTTTGGGCTTTAGTTAGCTGGGCTGTTTTGTGTATCGCGGCTGTGACTATACGAAGACGCCGCACATTACTTTTCCTTCGAAAGGGATAATGGTAGGGTAATTTGGACATTCTGAATTTGATTAATTAATAGAAAATTGGATTATGAATCATCTTACAAGGGAAAATGTTGGTTTTTTTTATAAGGCTAATTATAGGTTATTATACTAATTTTTTTCATCATTCTATGTTGGTGATCAGTTTTTTAATAGTTTCAATTAGATGATTATATTCTAATTTATTCCAATTAATTTCAATTGATTACCTTAGAACTAAAAATGGTGTTGTTTCAATTATTTTTTTCCCTAATTTTTAACTTAAAATCTACTTTTTCATTTTATGTTGATAGATAAACATATTATATTTAGCATTCACTATACTTAAAAGTATTACTTAAAAAGCATTAATTCTTGCGACTTCGGGTGCGTTCTCTTGGTTATTGTCGTCTGTTAATCCAAACAACTGACCTGCAAGAAAGGGGCAATAGTATGTGTCATTTTCTCCCTCCAAAACTCAAATCAGTATTTCAATAATCTATGTGAAGCCAAAACAATAATTTGTTGAATTGTAATTTAGGACTTGAACACTAGAATAGATGTTATCTCAGTCTTATAGAGAGGAAAGGTTTACATATGACATTTCCTTTAGGGTTTTGAGTGTGACCTTAGCAATTGGTGACATTAGTTATCAAATTAGAAGATATAGTTCATGATTGATACGTATGTCCTTGGTGGAGAAATATATTTCTTGGTGAAAATTGACTACTATTTGCTTAAGTTAGTGTATACGTGTTTAGTTTTTAGCAAATAAGCAATAAAGTAATCAGGTTTAGACATTTTCTGAACCCAATCCGAGTAGTGATCACACGATCTATGTGTGGGATCGTGAGAGTTTCCCGTACGGTTATTGTGCTGAATATTGAATTGTTAATAATGTGTCGTCGATCCGTCGAGCTACGTCAGTGTTGCAGTTATTAAACTAAATCAACCGGACCCAAAATGTTTAAGCTATTTTCCTCATGTTAATCATGTTCGAATTGGATATATTAGTTGATGTCGTGCTTTGAACTTTATTTGTGGAACATCATATCCTAACTATCATAAAATAAAATATTTAATGGGATTCCCATCATTATATCTATCTATACTTTATATTATTAGCATAACTTTAGTAAAGATTTTTTGTGCTTGTGGGTCAACCCATGAATTTGTCTAAGGTTTTTAATTATACTAAAAGTTCAATCCATGATCTTCTTATTTAAATGCCTACTTATGCTTCATTGATGTTAGCCCATTTATATTTGTAATTATTTAAATGTTTTGACAACTCAACCATCATTTTGTTACATAAAATTTCAAAGCAAGAGACACAAATTCTAAAACCTTGCATAATCATACAAACAATCCACACCATAGAAATTGTTAGACCTTAACGAGTTGGCATACGGGTGGTACACTGAATGGCAAGAAAATTGGCATGCCCAAGGCAAGAGGCCTTGATGAGATAGCTGCAAGACTCGGAAAGCCGGAGGTATTGCCATGGCATGAAGAAAATATAATGGCAGGACAAACCTATATTATGACTCCTCAAACATAAACGATGTCCATTGTTGACACTCTGGATTTTCTTGTAAGTGCTATACTCTAGTGAGGTGTATGTCATTAGCACAAATGAGTGTGAGAACCCAAATATTTGAGAATGATTTAATAAATAAAAATCTTCCTTTTGTTATTTCTCTAGTCGAATTATA
>JAUMHB010030832.1:0-15403 GCA_032359685.1 Pittosporum tobira | reverse complement strand
TAATCAGATCTGGTTGATTGTAATCTGAGAAATTCGGGTTTCAGAGGGAGACGAGGGGAGGTGGAGGTGGAGGTAGATGGATGTAGTCGGAGGTGGAGGCAGATGGAGGTGAAGCTGAGGCTGCGAGAGTGAAAAGGCGTGAAGTTTTTTAATATATACCAAGCTCGCAAGCCTTTAATGAGCTCCTTTCTTAAGCTCGGCTCGTGTTTTGTAATAAACAAGCCTGATCAAAGTTCGAGCTTCTAATGAGCTCGAGCTGCTCAATTATATTTCGGCTCGTTTAGCAGTCCTACCTTCCGCTATTATGACCTAAAAATAATACTATAGTTATGCTTGTTCGGTGATATGAAATTGTGAAAACGTAAAAATCATTTAAGTAATTCTGGTGTGTAAACGAACGCATGATATTCTGATCTGCCACAAAAAGGACATAATAGACTTGTGCGTATATCATCAGTACGCATAACAAAAATGTATAATTTTCTGACCTTTTACCTCCTAATTGATGTCATCTTGCAGGATTCAGATCATGAGAAACATGGGGAAAAATATTTCTTTGAATCTAGCGAATTTGGTGGAAGTCCAGGAAGAACTGGGTCCCCCCAGTCAGATAATGTGTTCCCAAAGAAGAGTACATTTACCTTTGAGGACTCGGTTCCTAGCTCTCCACTTTCTAGAGCCGGTAACTCCCCACCAAGATACAGTGGAGGATTAGGGGATCAGTTCTTTAATAATATGTCGAGATACAATTCTTTCAGTACGCAAGACCATGATTTCTCTTCTCGACGGGAAAGCTTCGTGAGGTTTGACTCCATGAGCAGCACCTCAGGCTTCGATCATAGTCGAGGGTTCTCGTTTGACGATTCTGACCCATTCGGCTCAAGTGGCCCGTTTAAAGTCTCATCAGAGAGCGAAACACCAAAAAAACAGTCTGATAGTTGGAATGCTTTCTAGCGGGATGATTCACATGAGAGGGGTGCGTAAGTGATGTTATTTGTTCCCGGGGTTTGTTTGGATGAAAGGAGGAATAATATCTTTTCAATTTTGAAGATTTAAAAGCTAACGAGGAAGGGAAAAGTAGATAAAGAAGGCTGACGAGGAAAGGGAGATGGGAAGTGATTTTTCCGCTGATGAGTATTCTTTGTATCATGTACTTATTTGTTTGTAGTGTGGTTGCATAGTAATATATGTATTTTTGATTGTTTTTTTTTTGATTTTCTTAAATCAACACCTTCTTATTTGAATGAATTCCATGTATTGAGGCACTAAGAGTGTACCGTGGCTGGGAACTCTTGTTTGTAATAATAATTTGTTAGTATGAAATTGTCGTGGGTTTGTGTGGCTAGGTATACATATTCATAGCAGAGACGCTGGTGCTCTATGCTGCCATTCTTTTGGGGGAGTTTTCTAATTTATTTTCGTTTTTTTTCCGGAAAATTGAATTTTCTAATCATTTGTGTTGAATTGGACGCCAAGGAAGCCCGAAAATTATGGAAAATGCTTTGTAGGAAGCAAATGGGCCCGATCGATGACAGGTGTCTCAAGGTTAACTTCCAAACTTGGTTTTAGATGATGTGTCAAGTACTGTATTTTCTCTTTCTAATTATTTTTTTTTAATTTTTTTTTTATATTTGATACGAAATTTAACATATTTTAAAAATATAATTATATATTTTATTTTTTGTATATATTAATTAAATTTATTAAAAAATATAACTTACGAATATATTAAATATTTAAAAATATTTAAAAAATAATATTTAAATTTATTTTTTAAACGTCTTAAAATTTATGTTAAATATTGTTAAAAAATTATGATAATATAAGTTGGACGAAATAGGATAATAAATAACCAATAACAAATGATATAATTTATTATAATCAACAAATAAATCAATGACATAGCCAAAGACCAAATTTGAAATTTATTTTAAATTTAGGGCTCCTAATGTTATTCTATTTCAGTAATGTTCTGTGTACGCTCGCAAAATTTAGTTAAAATTGAGCTAAAAGTTGTTTATCTCTTTGTTTCTACTGTAATTTTTGCAATTTCAAATAAATTCAACACATGCAAAGAATATTTTTATACTCCCTCCAATTTCGAAATTAGAGATAAATAAGATTTTTAATATAATATATTTATTAAATTCTAAAATTTAACTTTTAAATGAGTTTATTTTATTGTGATTAATGTCAATGTTATATAAACTACATGTAAGATGCTATTAACTTTGAAATTTTAAAAATTTAGAATATAATTTAAATTTTACAAAACCAATTTAATTGAGCTCAATTATTTATAATTTTTTCAAAACGAATGAAGTATGAAAAAATAAGAAAAAGAGAGATACAAGGCTCGTTTAGTAGAAATTAAAACAGCTGAAATCAAACGCTGCTAAAACTGAGTTTGCAGCTGAAGTTGAGTTTGAAAAATTAAAATATTGTTTGGTTGTTATCAGCTTATATAATTTAAAGTAAATTATTGTTTGATAATAATTATAATGATTACAACTGAAATGATATAAATTATTCTTAAAATGACATAAATTTATGTGCTATATTTTTTAAATATATTTAATGTATAAAAATATTATGTAAGAAGAGTTTTTAAAATATTTTAAAATTCATATCAAAATACTATCAAAATATTATAACATTTAAACTTGAAAAGAGAGAATATAATTATATGTGAAAAAACAACAATATAATAACAAAAATGACTATAAATTATAAATATAAAGAGAATAAAATATTTTAATAGGATAATATTAGAATGAGACATATAGCTTAAAATTAAAAATTAAAAAAAAAAAAAAAAAACAAAAGTGGTTGTTGAAGTTGACTCAACGGGATAAATAATGTCATTCACATGTGAGCCCAGCTCAAAATTACCAAACAAGACCTTCTTGCAAAACTCTCAAAACCTTCAAAATATTTCCCTGTCTAAAAAAGAATGAGGCTTGACTCATCATTTTATGAGACAAAATAATGAGTCAAGACTCATTCTTTTTTGACTCATCATTTTATGAGACAAAATAATGAGTCAAGACTCATTCTTTTTTAGACAGAAAGAGTATTTTCAAACGTGAACAACCAAACATACGATACGACATATTTGATAAAATTAATATTTTTAACAAAAAAAATATATCATTTTGTTACAAAAAATAATATGTCTATCCAATTTATTTGTTCATTTTCTTAGGCACTTTAAAATGAAAAAGTCCAAACTCGTATGAAGCATTCGGTTATGATGGTCAAATTTCTTTTTTAACTCAACTTTCGTATGTCCCAGACTGTTGTAATACCGATAGGTGTAGCCGTCGCGCCGTGTCAACGATTTCAAGTCTCAGAGACAAAGAAAGTCTAGTATTTTTTGTTTCTCTCTCCTCCTTCTTGCCGTTCACACCTCTCTCAACCATGACTGTTATTTGGGTTAACCTTGTTTTTTTTACTTTTTGTATTTGTTATTTTCTTCATCAAAATTCAAACCACAAGCCACTACACTTCTCTTTCTTTCTTTCTCTCCTTGTCCCTCCCCATAACCCCACCTTGACGGCCACAACATTAAACCCCAAAAGTTCAGCAATAATTTGCAGATATAACAGTTGATGTTGTGTTTTCACTCCACTTCTCTCAGAATTCCAGAAGTTGCTTACCATGAATGATGATTATATACATCACTAAACCCAAGGGTGTATAGGAATTTCTTAATTTGAGCTCCCCATGAAGCACCAATACTAGGTAACGTTTCACTTTGACCAAATTTACGTTTCCTTTATGGGTCTGGTGATATTTGTTTTTATTTAAGACTAGTCCTAGTGAATACAGTCATGTATTAATAAAATTTAGATAGGATATTGCATTCCTTAATCTGGATGTGATGAGATACCGTTCAACTGGAATTTTTCGTTTTATCGCCAAATTTCTTGATTTTTGATACTGGAGGTATTTCTGTCATTTGGTTAGTCATTTTATCATTTGTATGGAAGGGACAGTCGGAGAGATTGAATTTAATTGGATATTCTTTAATCTGTCCGATTTGGAATTTGGAATTGGGTGATGTGGGCTGGAATCAGGGTGGTTTCCGAACATGGTGCAATTTAAGATACTTGGGGTGCTTGATCTTTTAAGAGTAAATGGAAATTATGGGTATTGTCTATACTGAATTGGTTGAGCATATTTATTTGAAAACGGCTAATTGAAAAGATACAATAGCAAAGAGAAAGAACTGAATTTGACAGGTGGAATTGACCCTCGGGTGGCTAATCCATGTTCAAAGTGAGGTTTATTTGCTCATTACACCAAGATTTCAGAATTTCCACACATATCTACAACTTTATGAGTTATGCCTTTTCCCCTATTCAGGATCTTTTTGTTTATGCTACTTTCTTTTGTAAAAAAGTCGAAAGAGAAACAGAAGTTAATTAATAGGAAAATCAGTCACCCACCACCCTAAATTATTTTAATAGCTCAGTTTGCTAACATTTCCACAACCTTGGGAGCCTACTGATGTGTCTGAGGTTGTGTTTATTTGAAAGTTTTTGTCATCTGAAGGGGTGTCTGTATGCCTTCAAATAACAAAGGTAATTAGGCCTTGCTTTGCATTGTGGTTGCTGTACTTCTTTTCTTTTTCTTTTCTCTCTCTAATCTATGACTGTTTTATTGTTTCACATGAATTTATTACTGCTCTAATATTGTTATTCACGAGCACTGATGAGCCAATTATGTATGTAATGTTGCTTTTACTTGTAGAAAATTTCGGTCTGATGGCTGGTAGCTGGGATGAAAGTTATGACCAAGGTAGCCAGTTGGATGATAGCCGTCAATTTGAGAAGTTTCATATAGAGCCTATCTATGATGCATTCATCTGCCCTCTAACAAAACAAGTGATGCAAGATCCCGTTACTTTGGACACCGGACAAACTTTTGAACGCCAAGCGATTGAAAAATGGTTCAAAGAATGTAGGGAAAGTGGAAGAAAGCTGGTTTGCCCATTAACCCTAAAAGAATTAAGAAGCATGGATTTGAACCCAAGCATCGCCTTGCGAAACACAATCGAAGAATGGAATGCCAGGAATGAAGCTGCACAGCTTGATATAGCCCGCAGGTCATTATTAGTCGGGAATGCCGAAACTGAAATTTTGCAGGCTTTGACATTTATCCAGCATCTTTGTGGGAAAAATCCTTCAATTAAGCATGTTGTTCGTAATGCCGAGCTGATACGTATGATTGTTGACATGTTGAAGAGCAGTAGTCGTGGAGTACGTTGTAAAGCTTTAGAAACCCTTCGAATTGTGGTTGAGGAGGACTCCGATAATAAGGTTGTTGAACATTGCTGTTTCATTTTTCAGATTTTCCTAGATACTAGTGACTGTTGTTTATGGATCTTCCTGGTTTTTGCAGGAAATTATGGCGGAAGGGGACACTGTTCGAACAATAGTAAAGTTTTTGTCTCATGAACAATCTAAGGAGAGGGAAGAAGCCGTTTCTTTGCTCCATGAACTTTCAAAATCTGAAACACTTTGTGAAAGGATTGGTTCTGTCAATGGAGCAATCCTTATTTTGGTAGGAATGGCTAGCAGCAAATCAGAAAATCTTATGACCGTTGAGAAGGCTGATAAAACTCTGGAAAATTTAGAGAAGTGTGAGAATAATGTTAAGCAGATGGCTGATTATGGTAAATTGCAGCCACTTCTGACATTACTCCTTGCAGGTAATTCCACTATCCTAGATAGTCTCATCTGGCATTTTTCTTATAGTCTACCTCATAAGTTGGCCATAAATAATGGGACAGGAGACTTTGATGCGACAAAATATATTGTAATTAGGAAACAAGTGGCAGAAGAAATTAATTGGATAATATAATGTAAGCATTGAACATGTTTGTGCAAGATCATGAAAATTTTCTTGGTTTTTGGTTGCTTTTTTGTTTTGTTTTTTTTTTTTCCCCCTTGGTTTGGGGGAGAAATGCATCATTGGTTTGTTGTGCTAGTAAATCTTATTCCACTTCGAAATCTTTGCTAGTTTCAACTGACACCTCTCTCTCTCTCTCTCTCTACAAGCACACACACACACACACACACACACACACACACACACACGCACACACACACGGGTCTCATCCAGATATACTGTGGGACGAAGACCCTCAAGCATCCTACCCAATCTCAACCGTTGAAGTTTCGATCTCAACCATTAATATGGAAGGGTCAAGATTGGGTGGGATATTTAAGGGGTCTCCTTCCACTAGAGTATGTAGCCACCAGAGCTCTCACCGTCTATGATCTCTCACCATGCTTAAAAAGATTGGACGGGTGAGATCACCTTTCCCTGACAGGTTCACACTCTAGTATAAGGTTTCGTACTTTCTCTGCCACTCTAACCTTCGGAGGGAGTTAAAAAAATTTAAATCTCTGCTGTCCAATCTTATAATGGATGGCGATTGATCTGGTGCTACAAGCCTTGTGTAGCCATCATGTCACTGGATCAAACCATATATATATACATGCACGGTTTAGCAGCTCCATTATCTTAAACTGAATCATCCTTTCCTCTAATGCACAAAACAATTCTCCTTCCATTCCATTTTTAGAGATAGATTTCGAAAGTGACGACTTTAGGGAAGACTTTATTTTAATAAACATATCCCTAACATTAGATAGAAATGTAGTAGTAATGGCACACCGGTACTCAATCTACTTGGAATATAATAATGGCTTATTTGGGAACTTCATGTTACTTTATAATCTAAAATTAGAAATGTATCTCTAATCTTGAAACGGACTAAAATGGAGTAGCTTTCTCTAATTTTGTGACTGAGTATTTCGTAACCTCCTCTTTCTTGCAGTGCATATATAACATAGAATTATTATACTAACTGCGTTATTAATGTTGGTACCTTGAGTAGGATAACTGGAAAACTTAATTGTGCAGTTGAAGTGCCCTTTTTCCTTCTCTGGTTCAACTATATTATAGATAATATTTTGAGCCTTTTGGGTGATTAAACTCATTCAACAAAGTTCAAGAATTTGTATTTCTAGCCATGTAGTCAGAAGATGCAAGCTTTATGAATGAGGCGAGAGGCCCAGGAATAGGGTTTCTGCAGCTAAAACCTTTAATTGCAATGATTGCTAGTCCTTTTGTAATATTATAAAGCTAGGTTGGGATGTTTCAAGTAGATTCCACTCCATTTGTTCATTAAAATGTCCCTTAATCAATTTCAACGTTCATAATTTCTCAAGCACTATAGGAAGAGATGAGAGGGTATTTTTTGGGAATTTGAAAAGCTTTTTCATTGTTATTTGGTAGATCTTGCGAGTTATAGTCCTTAAATTGGTGATATCTGAACTCTTTATTGCCATTTGGACTGTTGCAGGCCCTCCAGAAACCAAGCTGTCCATGGCTGTGTACCTTGGTGAGCTGGTTCTCAATAATGATGTGAAAGTCTTTGTAGCTAGAACTGTTGGTATATCACTAATCAATCTAATGAGAATCGGTAACATGAAGTCTCGAGAAGCTGCCCTAAAGGCGTTGAATCAGATATCATCATTCGAGGCAAGCGCCAAGATCTTGATAGAGGCGGGTATACTCCCCCCTCTTGTGAAGGATCTTTTGAGTGTGGGCCCCAACCAGCTTCCCACTCGACTGAAGGAGGTATCTGCTACAATTCTTGCAAGTATTTTGAATTCGGGCTCCGACTTCGATTCCATCCCAGTAGGACCTGGTCACCAGACCCTCGTTTCGGAAGACATAGTTCACAACCTTCTCCATCTCATTAGCAATACTGGGCCTGCAATAGAATGCAAGCTACTCCGGGTTCTGGTTGGACTTACTAGCTCTCCCACTACAGCTATCAGTGTTGTTGCCGCCATCAAAAGCTCTGGTGCAACTTTCAGTTTGGTCCAGTTTATTGAAGCTCCACAGAAGGACCTCCGTGCAGCTTCCATAAAACTTCTTCAAAACCTCTCCCAATACATGGGCCCGGAACTAGCTCATTGTCTATGCGGGCCAGCGGGCCAGCTAGGTAGCCTAATCAAAATCATATCAGAAAATATTGGTATTACCGAGGAGCAAGCAGCAGCTGTTGGGCTTTTAGCTGAACTCCTGGAAAGGGATGTGGGGCTCACTAGGCAAATGCTCGATGAAGGTGCGTTCCAGTTGGTCATCTCCAGAGTAGCTAGGATCCGGCAGGGGGAGACCAGAGGGAGTCGGTTTTTGACCCCATATTTGGAAGGACTGGTTCGGGTTTTGACCCGGATTACATTTGTATTGGGTGACAAACCTGCTGCAATTTCGTTGTGCCAGGAGCATAATCTTGCTTCTGTATTCGCAGAGCTCCTTCAAGCAACCGGGCTTGAAAATGTGCAGATGGTTTCAGCCATGGCTTTGGAGAATTTATCCCAAGAATGCAAAAACTTGACCAAATTACCTGAATTGCCAACGCCTGGTTTTTGTGGCTTGATCTTTCCTTGTTTTAGCAAAACACCCATCATAACGGGACTGTGTAGGCTCCATAAAGGGACATGTTCGCTAAAAGAAACGTTTTGTCTCTTGGAAGGACAGGCTTTGGAGAAGTTGGTGTCGAATCTCGACCACACAAATGAGAAGGTGGTTGAGGCATCACTTGCAGCAATGTCAACTTTATTAGAGGACGAAGTTGATATTGGAAGTGCGGTTACCATATTGTTCGAGGCTGAGGCAATCAGGCCCATATTAGATATCTTAATTGAGAAACGGACAGAGACCTTGAGGAGGAGGGCAGTTTGGATAGTTGAGAGACTTTTGCGGACCAATGATGTAGCCTCTGAAGTCTCTGCTGATCCCAATGTTGGCACGGCCCTTGTTGATGCTTTCCAGTACGGTGACTACCGAACACGACAGATTGCTGAGCGTGCCTTGAAGCATGTTGATAAGATACCAAATTTCTCGGGTATTTTTCCAAATCAAGGAGCATAACTCTCTTCCAAATCTTCCACTTACAGTGGTCAGCAAATGTGAGGACCTTGTAGGTATTAAATTTGACACCTTGCTAGGTTTTGAGACGCATCATCTATGGTTATGTTTGTGAAGCACTAAGAGATCTGGGTAGATGTTTTTTTATTTTTATTTTTTATTTTTTATTTTTGTCTAATTATTAGTTTTGAATGGTTTTGGAACTTCTTTTGGGTTCTCATTCATGTTGTTTATCTTGATAATCTTTATGTACATGGTCTGTGTATGTAGTAAACTTGATTTGGGAATGTATTAATCCTTCTGTTCCAAAATAAAAATATTTTTGAGTTTTACCATTTGTAAGGCTCAGTTTGATACTAAAAAAATGTGTTTCAGCAAATATTTTCTGGTAAAATGTTTTATGAGAAAATAATTTTCAAAAAAATTACTTATTTTATGATGTTTTTTAGTCAAGTTGAAAAGCGACTGAAAATGTATTTTTATATTTGGTTTTTAAAATAAATTTAACAATTATGCTTTTTAATTAATATAAATATATTTTAGTTTTTTTAATAAGATAAAACTAAGCTCCTACAACGAAAATTTGAATTTATTTGTATGTATGTAAAAATTTAATATTATGATGTAACAATAAGAATATTTATACTTTATAAGAAAAAAATTAATAAGATAGTGGTTTTGAAGATGTTTAAGAATAAAAAAATTTAAAATTTAAGAAATATGTGTATATATAATTCAATATGAAAATACTAATTATGCATATATTGTGAAAATAAAAATAAATTTATTTATTTTAAAAATAAAATAAATAAAAAGATGATAAGAGTAATTAAATAAAAATGTTATAAAGAATGACAGAAATAGACAATATTCGGACCACTTTTCGAAAAATGGTTTACGAATTTAAATCCGTAAGTTATTTTCCTGAAATAACAAATGAATTTTCTGTTAACTGAGTTTTCCCTGATATACCAAACACTAAAAAATCTAAAAAACGTTTTCTAAAAAATGTTTTTCTTGTAATAAACGGAGCCTAAAATCTTTAAATTCAAATTATGATATGAATTTGTTAAATTTTTAAAATTCCAAAATTTATATTTAATCCTATATTATATTTAATTTTCAATATTCACTTTAACATCAATCAAAATTAAAATAAATTATCTTTAAATTTAAATTTTATAATTTCACAAATGCACTACTCCCTCGTTTCATAATAAATATCCTAATTCCTTTAAGAAATATTTTTTCTTTCTATATTACCCTTTTACACTTTTTCAAATAGACATTAATGTAATAATGATTCTCTCTTTCTCAACTCATTCTCTCTCTCTCTCATTTTTTATGAACTTTACACTAAATTACACTAAATTAAATTTTTTGTTTAATATTTTTAATATAAGTTGATATAAATAATTAAATTAAATTTTTTTTTTAATATTTTTAATATAAGTTGATATAAATAATTAAGGGTATAATAATAAAGAATAAAATAGGGTATTTAATTTGAAACACTAAGAAGGAGTACATTAAAAACTTAAAATACATAATATCTCTAATTTTAAAACGGATGAACTAACATGAACACGAGGAACAAAGCAAAATCGGATGTGGTCCATGATACAAGCTTAGTAGAACAAAAGAATTCAAAGAAGAATACCAAATTTCATGTCACAAAAGCATGTTCAAATGTTTCCACTCTCCAGGAGAGTAAACAGAAGCCAAATTTCATAGTACAAATTACAGGGTGGGTGTTCTGCCAAGGACGCTACAAATGTAGCACTGCCATCGATTTTGTCATGCAAGAAGCAGCATCCAGCTCATGAGCCACATGATTCCTCGAAATATGACTCCAATCTGTTTCAGTAGCAGACAAATCACACAGAGTCACGAAATCCAACACCTGCCCAAATATTTTGAACATTTCAACCCCAAATATCAGGTTTCTGTCAGAAACAAAAGCAGCATTCCAGTCCATCGGGGCATCAGGATGAACCGAAACTTCAGCCCAATTAAGATACATGAGATCAAGCTCCCACAACTTTCTAACTGCTTTATTTCTCCTTCCTATTTGACCATCCCCTTCACACCAGGAGACCGACAGCATGAATAGCCGCCTGTTACAGGATATGAGTTTTGGGTAGTACTCATGAACTCGGGGAGGGGAGGGAATCCTTTGGATTCCAACCCAAAAGCCTCTTTCAATATCATACCCTGCAAGTTTATCGGTTTCCGAATAAACGTAAAACATCCCGTTACAGACAACGCCGGAACAAACGACCCCAAAATCAATAGGCAATCTCTGAATTTCCATCCATTTATTTGATAAAGAATCATAAATTTCCCCAGAATCTAAAGGTTCATCCCAGTTTCCGAGACCACCCACAGCAATTAGCACAAACCTTCTACGATCTTTCGCACTTGAATGATCACTTTTTTGTCGAACAAACCTGTATGGCTTCATATTAGAAAAGAATGAAACCTCATTCTCATCAAGGGAGCTCCTGAATTGACGTCTAACAGACAGCCTGTGAGGATCCTCATAAACATCTGATATCCCACCAACACGTGACCTGAGGAACCGTCTATCTTGACGATTTTGCTGATTTTTCACAATTAAACAATCCGAATTGATTTCATATGTTCCTAAAATGGGCGCGGATCTTGCATACTTCATGGATGCAATTTTATGCCATGATTTAGATAAGGGGCTAAATACCAGCACTCCTTTGTGTGTCTTGAAGGAGCTCCTATCCATTTTACCGAAATTGGTCAAGCTAGAACAGCCTCCAACAATATAAACATCATCCTGGATACTGGCAACGGAGAAAAGGAACCTTCCTTTGAGAACTTCAGCATCTATTTTGTGCCATTGGTTGAGGGAAACATCTAATGCATGTATCTCTCCAGAGCAATAACCATCTTTGACTACACCAAATAAAAACAACCATGGAGTCTGATACAAGTTTTCGCGTCTCATCTGCATAAACCGAAATGTTGTCGTCAAGTTTCTCCACTTTTTGCACACAAGACGTGCTGTCATGAGACTGGTCACTGGAAGTCTCATGAAACACATCTCCAGAATATCATCAGGAAGAAAGACCTGCATGCCATTGCTTTGTTGTGATTCTTTAAGTTCTAAAACCTTTTTGTTATTTTTTTTCCAAAACTTCTCCTTCATCCCATATGAAAAGCAATCCACAGGAGTTTCCTCAGTTCCACATATTGTTGTGTAGCCTTTGCCTTCTTCACTGGAACTTGACCTTCTTTTACAGCACATATCACCAAATTCTTCACTTGTATCAGCGCCTACTTTACAACCTCCACCCCTACTGTACAAAGTAAGACATCTCACGGAAACACCCCTAGTTTCATCCTCTTCTTCTGCTTCACCTCTATGATTTTTCTTTTTCAGTTTCTGGCTAACACTTCTGACGAGACGTTTTGACACGCTCAAAGCCTCAAGATCCCTCTCAAGAGATGTTTCTCCAGCCAATCTTTGAGATATCATTTTGTTGTATAATCACAGAATAGACAAACTAAACCACCATCTTCTTTTAATTTGCAACCATCGTCAACCTCAAGCCTGCTTATGTACCGAGTAGAAAAGAATTCTCAAAATGTAAGGATTAAAATCTCTCACAAGAAATGCATTATCACAAGGGTGTTTATCAATAGTTCAACTGGAAAGATACGATGCTACAGTTTGTTTCCAATATGCAAACTTTGAAAATGACAGAATCTTTATTCTTGTTCAATTATTCAGCAACTACTACTACCATGGAAGCTAAAAATCAGAGAAAGATGAGAACAGATAGTTACATCTTATATTTTACAATTTCTTGGCAACTACAATTAGTAAAGTTCAAGTTAGTTCCATTTTACATTTACTTCCTCTACTTTCTCCTCTTTGCTGGAGACACCTCAACTTAAAATTGTGATGTAGCTATTCTTCAGGCCATAAACAATGAAAGAATCCCGAATTTTCTGATATTAGTGAATCCATTCACTATGGCAGCTACTTCCACAGCATCAAAACTAGTTAATAATTTTCAAGTCTATCAGAGTATTGCATAATAGATTGTTTGTGTTCAGTACTTATTTGAGTCCCACATATCCGTGAGATTGTGAAGTGCTCTCCTCACAGTTTTCCTCCTCCATTCCAAGCCTAACAAAGTTCACGGTGCTTGGATTCTGATATAACCAATGAGGGAAAATCTTGGCACCATTCACATTGGGACTAGTTGTTTGCGGGCTGTGCAAACAAATAGAATGTCTCTCAAGATAAGCTCTTTTTCAAAGAGATTCAGTATCTAAGGCTACATCTTTTGTTTCCTCTACTTCAAATCTAAGGCGAACAAAATCAAATTAAAAAGGAAATCATGAATCACGATATGACAAGAAAACGGTTGATTTACAGCTAAGTACACAAATTTTAGTTGCCCTGGTTAACTTCTGATATGCTGCCCAATCCATCAAGGTCTTCACTTTCGCTAAATTACAGCATTGAATATTTTCTTGCTTATTTACGTAATGGGGTTGCAAAATACTCCTAGTTATACAAATGCTAAAAGACTGAGAACGTAAGATTTAACCTTGCGATATAAAAAGCAGACCAAATCACAAAGCCACCAAATATAAATCAGAATTAGATTCAGCAGTCCGAGATTTGAAACTCAAAATAAACAGCGAATTCCAGATGAAAAATCAAGAAAAATATACCTCACAATAGGCTGAAACAGCGATACAACAGCTCACGATTGGATATAATAGAGAGAACATAGAATGCCAATCTGGGACCAAGATCCGACGACATTAACAGCCTCTCAGCTCTTTATAAAATTTCAAGCCTTGACGAATATGATCAATCATGTGTGCATCTAAAGTGGGTGTGTGTGTGTGTGTGTGTGTGTGTATATATATATATATATAGAGAGAGAGAGAGAGAGAAAGAGGTGTAATGCGAACCGAAAAATGCTTAGTTGGTAGAAAAGCTGAGGGGAGGAATTTAGTAAAGCAGGAAAAAGCAACCAATACCGCAAATGCAACGAAACTGAAATACACAAAAAGGGATGTCTCAGAGCCTCCTCTGCTTTTCTATCATTCTTTTTATTTTTTTCTTCCTTTTCTTTAAATGTGCTGGCCCCCACCCTTTCACTCCTTTCTCGTTTCTCTCTCAAACTTTAGATTCTCTTTCAAAGTTTTAATTTTTATAAAGAGATGGCGGTAATTGCACTAAAATGTCTTTATTTTTACTACTATAATTTTTATTTTTTTATTTTTTTAAAAAAAGTAATAATGTTTTATGAAAACTATGTTGTTAAATGATATTCCTTTGTTTTTAAAATTAAATATAATTTTAAATTATATTAAATTAAATTTATAATATTTTAAAATTTAAATTATGATATTAAGCTATTAAAATTTATATATTGTAGCTTTTTAGATGTAGTTTAATGAATCAAAATAAAATAAATTAATTTTAAAATTTAAAATTACATCAATATACTGCATTAAAAGTCATAAGTACTTTTAATTTTAAAATCGAAGAAAGTTTTTTTTTTAAATGCTAATTCAGTAGAATATATTATATTGTACTTGATTTTCCTCAAATTGATTATTAAATTTATTTTAAAATATGAGACTCTTCTTATAAATTTTATTGTTAATTAATTTATTTAAAAAAATATATATATATATAAGACTCTTACTACAGTACTTTTATGGCGACTCTCCTTGACCGTTGGATTACTTTTTCCTATTCTGAGGAAGAAAACAATTTCATGGCTCGATAAATTAAAAATGTGTTAAAGACTATAAAGTAGGATGTAGAGTCACTCTCCGTTTTTCCATTTTAATTAATTAATTAATAGTAAGACATAGTTGGGTGGAATTTATGGTCACCCTATGGATCCACGTGGAAATGTTGTCCAAAATGCGCGGCAATGCAAGTGGATACGTACAGGATATTAATACTATTAGAAGTAATAATTACGTTGGGTAGTAGGTTATGGAAGTGGACTGGTTGGCTTGCTATAAAAATAATACAAAAGTAAGTAACGAAATTAAGGTTTCGTTTATTACAAAAAATAATATTTTTTATAATTTTTTAATATTTAATGTGTTAAAAAAAATTTAGTCAACAGATAATTCTTTTGTTATTTCAGAAAATGATTTACTTATTTAAATTCGTAAGTCGTTTTTTAAAAAGTGATTCGAGTATTGTTTCTTTTTATATTTCTTTATAACACATTTATTTAATTACTCTTATCATTTATTTATTTATTTTATTTTAAAAATAAATAGATTTATTTTTATTTTCACAATATATACATAATTAATATTTTCATATTGAATTATATATACACATAAGTTGTGACACCCCCAAATCTGGGCATCCACACCCCGACTTGGGTTGCCAATTTATTATTAAATCCATGTCTTACAA
>JAUMHB010030821.1:0-21673 GCA_032359685.1 Pittosporum tobira | reverse complement strand
TTTTGTCGGGAACCAATAATTTTTATTTAGTACCTCTAAATATCATATTTATAAAGTTAAAATCTTGGGTTCTTACAGTGTACACCAATCAAATTATAGTATAAAATATATAGACCCCATGGAGAATTGCAATTCACTAATTATATATCACTCAACTAATTCTTCACTTATCTAACCAATTAATAAAGAGATCATTTTAATATAACTAAATTAATTACTAAACAAATTTAAATTAGGGTTTTAAACATAAGAAAGAGTGCTAAGATTTCGATTTCACTTACCCATTCATAATCAAACCAATCGGTTTATCATGCAAGTTATGAAATTTATCGTATTGTGATAATAGAATTTCCCAAAATTAGATTACTACTTTATCTATAGTTATATCATCCTTACTTCAATTATTAACTCCACAATCTCCATGTGAAATTTAAATAATATGAAAAATACTAAGTTCTTTGAAAATTATCGGTTTCATTAACATATAGTCTAATTACTACCGAAATTACACAAATCATCTTGAATTATCTCTAGCAAGATTTAATTTATGGTTATGAATCACACGAGCACTCATTAGTTGTCATCTCTCTGTCCTTAAATTATGTGACAAATATTATCTAAATAGTGACCAATTATTTAGAAGCATTAAGAACACAAAACATAACATGCAACACAATTAATTCACATAAATATATGATAAAACAACCAAATCTAATTAATTATGAGTATGATCCATCTAATATTAGAACAAAGAAAATTAGAATATAATTAAATATAAAGAAAATATTAAGATAGATAGAATCATAGTTACTCGTAAAGAAAGTATTCGTCTTGCATTGAAGTTTTCCTACCGAGCAATATCTTTCCAACAACAACTACTAAACTAAGACTAACTACTACTAATTAATTAATAAAATTATTTAGATGATGATGGTATTTGTAGTTTCCATGATAGATCACTGAATCTAACTCTCATTAGAAGTCCCGAAAAGAAGAGGTGTCATCAAGTCCAATTGCTCTAGGAAACAAAATAGCCCAAAAATTCATGCTGAAACCTCCCACGGTCGTGGTAGGCGCCATAGGTAGCCCGTGGGAGCTGTTGCGTTTTACACTTTTTGTTCCTTTAATTTCCAGCTTTGTCCTATTTCGTCAGGAATTTGCTCCAAGTCCATTCCAAGCCCTAGTTTGCACTAAAATAGGCCCAAAAATATACAAAACAAAGTCTAAAAAAAGAGTAGTGATCTAAACTAAAAATATAACAAATATTAATAATTCTAAGCGGAGTAATCACTAAGTAATGAAAAATCAAGAGTAAATTATATCAAAATATTAAGCAATAAAGTCTCTTATCACTCTCTATATTTCTTCTCTCCATATATCATTTTTCGTATATCTAACTTGAGAGAAATTGTCCTACATCTTATATTTATATATTATTCAAACTTGTATCCATTCGATCTAAAAAGCTAGCACAAACTTCTATTGATGTATTTTGTTTAGCGTAGAAGCACTCTTTTTCATTATTCAATATCTGTAATCAAAGAATAATTATTGTAAGGTTGAACAATTTGGATTATTGAGGAAGATAAAATAGTCGTGTCTAAAAGAGAATTACGAAGATTCTGGGAAATGGGTATTTGAATCCTTGAGGAAAAACAGGCAATTTCTTGTCTAAGAAAGAATCGCAAATGTTTGGGTTTCAATTTATTGAAGGTTTTTCCATTGAGAATGAGTTTTCAAGACTAGTGGATTTTTAGAAATCTGAAATCCAGATAGGAGGCTTAGGGACTAGATGTAGGAAGCTAGTTCTGAACCAGGCTAAATCACTGTGTTCATATACTTGATAATTTTGTTTTTTATATTGCTTGTTGTATGCTTCAATTCCTCACAATATATTCATAGTTAATTAAGAAATTATTCAAAATCATAAAAAAAAAAGTTAACAATCTATTCAACTCCACTTTTAAATTGTTATTTTGCATCAACAAATCTATTATCATTACATGATATAAACTGTTATTCCCACCGTTCGTTTTTTAAGTGTGTGCTAATCTGTATAAAATTATCCATATTTAAGTGTCGTTTGTAGATTCTAAAGTAGAATTACGTGCATGCTTTCTTTCTTTCATTTATTTGTATTTATCTTTCTAACAAATTTTACTGTAATAAGAAATTATTCTTTTATCTCTCTCCTTATCTTTATAAGAATGTTATTGATATTTCACACTTATTTTACTTAATTTAATAAAAAAAAAAAATTATTTTCTTACATTTAAAAAAAAATAAAATAAAATACTTTACAACTAAAGTCTACTCCGTAAACTAAACCAAAATTCTGCATTCATACGACGCGAGTGATTTTCTCCTGTTCCTCTTCTTTTACCTGTTTGAATGGGTACACAAGCGTCCACGTATCGATAAATGTTACTCTTATAACTAAGTGTGTTAAATCAATCAAACCCAGTCGAACTCATTTACTTAAATAAAAAATTTTAATTCAAGTTTGGTTTGTCTTTTATTAAATTTTTTTATAAAAAATTTAAAAATATTTAATATTATTAAATTTTTATTAAATTGAACTCGAATTCAACTTGTTATATCAAATAATTTTTTTTTAATAAGTTCGGACTTGTCTCCGTACCAATAACAAAGAATATTAAAATACGATTTAATAGCATGAGTAAACTAACAGCAATAATAAGAATAAATTATTCTATATAAATAAAAAAAAAGACAAATAAATTTACCCAATAGAAAAAATTCAAAGCAACAAATCATATATAATTCCCATTGATCCCTTTCCGAGGAAAAAGTTGGAGAAATGTCGTTTTCGGATCAAAGTAGCACAAAGCAATATTATAAATAAAAAAATTAAAAAAAAAAAAAAGGACAAAAGAAAAAGAAAAAGAAAATCAAAGACAAAATGATTATGCAGTTTAAATATCCTTCCCACTTTATTACTTTTCTCATTTTCTTTTTCTTCTCATCTACCAAGAAAAATAAGAAAAAAACAAAAAGTAAGTGATCCGCCTGTCCAAAGACCAAAAGTCTTGTCAAGCGTTTGCAATACTTCACCCACTACACACCCATATGTATGTGAGGCTCCGTTTAATAAGAAAAATGTTTTTTTTTTTTTTAATAAAAATATTTTTGGATAAAATGTTTATTCAAAAATTATTTTTATAATAACTATTTGGTTGTTAAACTAAAAAAAAAAAAAAAAAGAAGCTAAAAACATATTCTTATATTGTATTCTGAAAATTTTAACAATTATATTAATGCAAATTAATATAAAAGATGGTTTAATTTTTCAATAAGATAAAGTCAAATTTCCATAATGAAAGCTTAAGTTTTGTACTTCATCCGTCATAATTTAAATGTTATAATTTTTTAATATTATTTGACACGAGTTTTAAAATACTTTAAACATATATTTATATGTTATATTTATTGAATATATTGAAAAGTATAAAATATAATTATATTAAATATATAAGAATATTTTTATAATACAATACATAAATATATTTTTGGAACATTTAAAACTCCATGCTAGAAATACTCAAAAAATTGAGATATATAAATTATGATGGATGTAATATGTGGAAACTTACCTATGGTATAACAAACAATAAGAATGTTCATATCTAGTAGAAACAAATGTAAAAAAATAATGGGTATTAAGATTCTTAAAAATAAAGAATTATAAATAAAGACAAATATATTTAATTTTTAAATAAAATAAAATATATACGAAAGACAAAATATAAGTGTTATAGAAGAAACAGAGAAAAAGACAACATTTTAACTCACTTAAAAAAAATAATAATTTATTGATTTAAATTTATAAATTATTTTCCTCAAATAACAAATAAATTTTCCGTAAAAGATTTTCTCAACCAAGTCCGAGCAGACAAAGTAAGAAGCGCGTGTTATGCCTTCGCAAACGCGCCAGGTATAACGCCCGTTATTGAACACGCCAAAGCTTAAACGGCTCCATCTCATGAAAGTGAACAATAAATTATTTCAGCTTCTCTGACTGTCCTGTTTACCGTTCTTTGTCCTGTTCTATATATATCGTACAGGTGTTTGTCGGTGGATTCTTCACTTGTCAAGTGGTTATGTGCTCAACAGGGTCGTTTTGTTTCACTACACCGGTGGCATTCAATTCCTTCAACTTCCCCAATTCAGCTTCTCTGGCTTCTGTAATGGCGATAATGGTGGGTGACCCGTCAAATCTATAGAAGCTTTCCATGCTATATTGAGCTAGGTGAGTACTGTAACCCCTTCAACACATTTATATATATATATATATATACACCTTATATTTTTTCAGTAATTATTTTGGTTATTTTGCTACAATTTACAGCTTGATTTATGTTTTCCGCTTAATTTCTCTAATTGTTCTTGATTTTGTTTTGTCCGTTTGTATTTCAGAAGTGCTATCATGCATCTCTATTATCTGCATAGTGACTTGTTAATAATTGCTGCTTCTCTTCGTTTTCTTTTTTAATTAATTTAGAAAACATCATAGCTCTACCAAGTCAATTAGTCAAAGATTGTTTGACTGGTCAGTTGGCTGAAAATGACTCTTTGATGTAGAGGGTTCGTTATGCTATTATTTTCTGATGAAATTCTAATCAGATTTTCATGAAATTGCCCCTTGATTGCAAGATTATAGACACGAATTGTGTGCCATCGCGTATTGTTTAGTTATGTCTTGTATTTTATTAACACAAAAATATAACATCATTATAAATATTTTGTTTAGCTGTGAGAGTTAAGCAGCAAGTCAAGATAAGAAATGAGAGGCAAAACTTTGTGCAGTGAATTTCAGAGAGTTCTCTGATCCATGGGTCTTTTCCCTGTTGGGTTTTTAACGTAATCTTTGTGCCTATTTACATATTGTTCATGGGTGTTGTCTTTCTGTGGTTAATCGGAACATATATGTGTATGTGTATAATTGTGCGGTGCTTTATGAATATTTATCTGTTTGAGACGGCCAAATTTTGCCTTATTGTAAAATTTCGTGGTAATATATATATACACGTCACTATGACCAATTTTTATTGACCGATTCCAATTGTAAAACTACTTTGTTTTGGGTCTGTCCTTGTCCCAGGATAGATTGACTAACTATGAGCCTATAGAATCCGCAGTTGATATATACATCATGATGTATACATTGTTCATAAGTGAGTAAATGAGTTTCTAGGCCTTGATCTTGAGAACATTGATGCAATTCTTGAACATCTCTGGTTTTTGTTGAACATCCAATGAAACTTGCATGCTTTGAACTTAAGAAGTCATGTTTTGTTTATTACTACTCTCCCGTTCCAAAAGTAGAGGTATTTTTTAAAAAGAGGTTTTTATAAATTGAGGTTTAGTTACAATTTTAAATAAAACAAAAGTATTTTTAAATAATTTTAATTTTTAGAGATGTAAATTTCATCTATATTTTTAATGAAATGATAAATTAAGAATATCATGGTGTTTTATGGCACTAAGTTAGAAGCCTATCTCTAATTTTGGAATGTACCAAAAAAGAATAACTATCTCTAATTTTGAATCAGAGATGGTATATGGAATTCGTTATTTACAGTAACTGCATTATCATATTTTGTTATGAAATCACACACATTCTGATTGTTCTATTTCTACCTTGACTGCTAAATACTATGATTTTATGGGCCTTGTTCTGAAAGAACTTGTTATTTTTCCTAGTGTTGATCAGAAAAAAAAAAAATCATGGAGCACAAGGCATGGCTATGGAGGAAAAAAATTTCAGAGAAAACAATTGTTGCCAAGGATAAAGCTGATCTTTTTTTGACAGAAAAGGAAGGAGAGGTAATGGAAGCTCATATCTTATTTGTTGAACATAATGGGACTCTTTTTTCTGCTATAAGTATGTAAATATGAAACTTATTTTAGCTTTCTCTGCTATTTTATGCTTGTAAACCGTACATCTCAGAGAGAAGTTCACTTGGAAAGTCTTGTGAGAGAATTAAATGAAAAGTTAGCTTCTATCCTTCGTGAATGTAATGCTAAAGATGATATGGTGGAAATCCATGCAAAAGCGGCTGAAGAAGCTATTGCAGGTGATAATTGTATTTTCATTTGTGTAAATGCTTACTTCTATATATCCATCAATCATTTTCTTCTGTTATCTAGTGTAACAATTAAATTTATGGAAATTGATTGATTTTAATGAGAATAATTAGGCCGGGAGAAGTCAAAGGCAGAAGCTGTGTTTCTGAAACGAGAACTGGATGAAGCTTTATTGCAGAAAGTATCTGCAGATGAGACGATAACAAACCTAAATTCTGCTTTGAAGGATTATATGCAACAATTGAATTCTGTTAGAGAAGATCACGAGAATACATCAAGAGAATTTGAGGTGGAATATAAGCAATTAGAGGAAAAGTTTACGGAAACAAGTAAAAGGCTAGCAAATCTAATGGTTGAGAATTCCCATATAACTAATGCCCTTTTGTTGAAAGAGAATGTGATTGAAGATCTAAATAGATGCAAGTCTCGGGCAGACGAAGAGTTCAATATGCTAATTGTTAAGCTAGATTCCATTGTAAAAGAAAATGATTTCTTGCAATACGAATTTCGGATGCTCGAGAAGGAGCTTGAGATTCGGAATGAAGAGATGGAATTCAACCGTCGATCTGCAGATGCATCACACAAGCAACATTTGGAGAGTATGAAAAAAGTCGAAAAGTTGGAAGCAGAATATCAGAGATTAAGGGTCCAAGTGCGTAAGCGCTTACCGGGTCCTGGTGCTTTAGCAAAGATGAGGAGTGAAGTAGAAACTAATGGAGGAAATTATACAGATAGGAGGAGAAATATAAATCTTATGGAAAACTCTTCGGAAAGTTGGGTTAAAAATGGTTTCTTAAAAGAACGATTATCTATAGTGGAAGAAGAAAACAAGATTCTAAAAGAATTCTTAACCCAAAGAGATGATGAACTCCGTTCTTCAAGAACCTCGTTTACTCGAACAGCTTCCCAGCTATCCCTAGTTGAAGCTCAGCTCGAAGATCTTTTAAAAGTTTCAAAAGATGTGTGTGGATGTAAAATGATTCGATTTCCTGGTGAAATTGTTTGTTCTGAATCATGGGCTTCTAACATAGTTTCAGAAACGGAGCATGCGAAAACAAAAAATCCATCTGAATGTAAAATGATTGGGGATTCGGATATGAGCCTAATGGATGATTTTGTGGAGATGGAGAAATTGGCAATAGTTGCTGTTGATTCCCCATCGGGAAATTCTCATTTGGATGTTACTGGTAAAGAACTAGTTCTAGTGGAATCCCAACTGCCAAATGATAAGATTGAAAGATTGATGAATCAACTTCGGGAATCAGAAGAAAGGATTGAAAGCCTTGAGACCGAAGTGGAAACCTTAAAAGAATCAAAAAGGAAAATGGAGGACCAAATTGAACATCATAACTTGATGAATGAGGATCTAGATACACAGCTTACAGTCTCCAAGTTGAAACTGAATGAACTCTTTAAGAAGTTATCGTCTCTTGAAGTAGAACTGGAGGACAGAAGTCACTGCTGTGAAGAACTAGAAGCAGCCTGTCTCGAGCTTGGACTTCAACTAGAAAGGTAACCTACTTCTTCTTTTTTTTCTTTTTATAAAAATTTTAAAATTTAAGAGAAAGTATATAATGCAGAATATTGATATGCAGTGTTACCAAAAAGGAACTTGCAAAGGAAAACATAGATCGAGAGAAAAAGCGACTCCAAACGGTAAGTTCCTTTTATCTTTGACAGAAGAGCAGCATGCTTCTTGTGCAATAAAACAACTACTCCCCCATTCCACAGAGTCTCATCTACGCACTTTGTGAACTTTAAGGATACATTTTTATCTTTAGCCCCAAACATAATGAGTGTTTTAGTTAGTAATGATGGCATCATTGTGAATTGGGATATTAGACATTTTATAATGGAACAATTTTTTCCTTCCTGCAAACAGGACTGTCTTCTGGGATGGAGGGAGTATAACACAATTTCAGAAAAGATCATACACTCTCTCCGTTCCAAAATTGGATATACCTTAAAAATGACAGGGTTGAAAAACAGATGTTTTGTTACAATTTTAACATAAAATTAAGTGTTTTAATTGAATATTTTTTTGAAATGATGTAAAATTTCATCTATATTTATAATAAAATGATAACTGGTGTTTTATGACATCTAAATAGAAGTATATCTGTAATTTTGAAACGTACCAAAAAAAAATAAATATCTCTACTTTCGAATCTACTTTCGAAACAGAGGTAGTAATAAATATTTAAATGCCATACTGAATAAAGAGCTGCAACCAAAATTTTCAGGACTGGGAAATATCAGCCGCTTCTGTGAAGTTAGCAGAGTGCCAAGAAACAATCTTTAACCTTGGAAAACAGTTAAAAGCACTGGGTTCTCGAAAGGAAGGAGCAACTGAATTTGACAAGGTTGTCTCCTACAGTAAGCTGAACCAGCAGCGCTCATCTCTGCGGGACCACTTGATAGCCGAGAATGGCGCAGAATCGGAACCTGAAAATCTTGAGTCCCCAAAGACGAAAGAAATTATAAGCACTGCAGAAATGAAGGCACCATCCACTATAAGCACTGTGGCCATTGTCCCAAGTAATAAGCGTGAAAGAGGAAGCAGTTTACTGAAAAAACTTCTTCTTAGGAGGAAAAGAGGAAGTAGGAGGAAGCTATCTTTCTCCTTAAGCAGTTAAGACACTTTTCCTTGTGGTACGTGAGTCGGGAGTCCATATGCCTTGTTAAGTAATAATGTTGTGTATATATATAAACATATATATGATGTTGCAAGTAAATTTGGTTGATGCTTGAATAAGAGATTTAACTTTTACTTTTACAGTAAGTTATGGCAGTAATTTTAGGTTGATAAAACCTTTTCCATTCTGTTATCCTTATCAGTACTTTTTCTTTGATATCATACGATCATTCTCCTAAAGAATAGATTGAAATTACACAAGTATATTACTGTATATCTGCAAAATATAGGTGGATTTAAGCTAGTCTCTGATATGATACTACTGCGCCACCCGGAGTGCTTTTCAGTTTTGTTATATATGTGAGATTCATTGATGTTAAAGTAGTAAGCTCTTTAATTTTTCCTTTTCTTATTAGGATATATATGTATTACTATTGTAAAATTGCAAGTGTAGTAAATCCAACATCAATTGTAGGAGTGTTCATGTACAAGAGTTTCAAGTTATTCAAGCTTGAGTTCGATTTGTTAAGGTAAAAGAGTTTTTTATTTTTTATATTTTTTTAGCTTCACTCATTGAGCTAAGTGGAGTTTCTTATCGAACATTTAATAAGTCGAGCTCAAATTTTTTCATATGTTATTGAATTTTTAATTAATCGAACTCAAATTTTTTCATAAATAATTTGAAATAGTCAAAGTTATCGAGCCATTAAGAAATCGAGCTTTAAACGACTTGAGTAAAAAAAAATTAACATCTTATCAACATTTACTATTGCCCTGTTTGTAATCGCTTATTTCAAAATAATTCAAAAATTTATTGTTAGATTGAATAAACTATAAATTATAAAAAAAAAAAATACTTATTAACTAGATTTTCAAATAAATTAAAAATACTATTATATTTAACTTATAATTTTTTATAAATCAATTGAAACGAACATTTTAAAGATAATCTTATTAAGCGAGAAATATGAGAAGTCCCTTTTTCTCTCTTTTTTTTGGGTACATCCTTTTTCTCTCTCTTTACTTCTTTTGGTAGAATGTCCCTTTGTTCTTTGGCCACGAGTAATGTAGTTGGACATATTTGGTAGTTGCGGTGGTAATTCATTAAATTGTGATTTGTAACTTAAATTTAATTTGAAGTTTTTGTTGAAATTAGATTTAAGCTACAAACTCAGTTCTTTGAACTTAAATTTAATTTATCACAGTCTATTAAATATAATATTTTACTGCGTTTGAGTTTCATAATCTTTCAATGCTGCTATCAAATGAGCACATAAAATAAGACCAGTTTTTAGTTGGGCGATGCTTGCTGTAGAAATTATTATTTAAATATTATAATTCTATATTTAGATTAAATAATAATTGTAATTAAATAAAATTAATTAGTTTAAAATAAATTATTCATATAAATTAGATAGTTATTTTAGAATTAGATACTCTCACAAAAAATGCCTTTTTTCATTTAAATATTATTTATTAAATAATAATTTTAAAAAAATTAGATGAGGGTGGTGATTAATTATATTATTATTGGATTTTAATGTAAAGTCCCCCAAATAAAAAAAATGAAGACAAAGTCTAAAACCAATTTACTTCTTCATCATTCTACTCAAACTTACTTACAGACGTGTAAAACGTTGGTACATTTTCAAAAGCCACAAATATTTTGAAATTGATGAATTGTTGTTTTGATATATTATCATTTACAAATATAAATAAATAAAATGACGAAATAAATTCAAAATTCTATAATGATATTGTTATTTACTAATCATATCTCAGAAAAAAATCCGTCTTAATCCATATTATGCACATCTTCGATAGATATATATGGGTGAGCTGGTGACAAATTTATAAAAGAGAATTTTTGAAACATCTCCTTCCTCTCCCTCTAATTAGAGATTTAAAAGGACGGCTTGTTTGACATAATTTATTTAAACTGATTATATAGTTTATTTTTAAAAATCAAATATATTAAAATTGTTTGTTTTTAGTAATTTAAAAAAAATTAAAGGTTAAGTATAACAATATTGTTAATTTATTTTAAAAAGTTAGTGAATAAATAATTTTTTTAGTTCATAACACATTTTAATTAACAAATAAACTATGATTTATTCTTAAATAAACTCGGATAACTTCCCCGATTAAATTAATGGGGAAAGTTATCCCTGGAATAAAAAGAACACTTATTAACTAGATTTTCAGACAAACTAAAAATACTTTTATATTAAATCTGTAATTTAAAAAAAAAAAATTTAAAATGAACACTTTTAAGATAATCTTACTAAGTGAGAAATTTGAGCAGTCCCTTTCTCTCTCTTTTTTATCTTTTTTTTTGGTAGAACGTCCTTGTTATTTGGCCAAGAATAAGACTATAAATAGAATCAAACGGTTAAAAATTTATTCGAGATTCATCGGTTAAAAGTTTGATTTGAGTTCGATTCGAAATATTAACAAGTAAAATATGAACAAGTTTTAAAGTTCGATAAATTATTTGGACATTATAAAATTATTTTTTTTGTAATGATGTTCGATGGTATTCGTTCGAAAATTTTAAATTACTCGGGCTCGATTCATATTCGTTCCTGATTCAATAGCTAAACGAGACATACATAAACTTCATTTCAAGTTCGTTAAATATACGAGTAGAATTTAAACACGTCAATATTCGACTCGATTTGACTCGTTTATATCCCTAGCCACGAATAAGAGTAATGGACTTAGAATAAGATTTTGATTTAAATTTATGATCAAGATAATTATAACAATGCAAGGATTTAAAAATTCCAAATCGCATAAATAGAAAGAAAAAAAATGGTAAAAAAAATATCAAACAAAACGTCACATTTCGTTATTAATATATTCTTACCATTCACGTAATTATAAATTGTAAGTCACCGAATAAACAGGAAACACAAGACACGGGACAACAAATTTCGGCCTTCGATAAAATATTCCAAATTGTGGTTAGCAGAATCAGCTGATGCGGCGGCACAGGGTAACACCATCACCAACCGGAAGCATACAGATCTCGATCCTCGGATCAACGGCCAGGGCTTTGTTAAGCTCAATGACGAAGTCCCTATAGTACCTAACGTACTTCCTCATCGGAGCATCCGGTGGGGCCACGACGGAACCGTTCCATAGGGTGTTGTCGTAGCCGATAAGTCCCCCAACCTTCACTAGATCAACAAGCCTTTTATGGTAGTTGAGATAGTTGTCCTTGTCAGCGTCCACAAATACGAAATCAAACGTCCCATGATACTTTCCCTGAAATTTCATTCATAATTCAGAATCCCGCAATATTCACCAAAATAAATAAATAAATATTGCAGGAAATTTTTAACCGATTGAACACAATAATATCATATTTTGTAAATAATTAAAATATATGCTTAAATTTTCACTGTGTATAATCGGCAGATACTTACATCTTCAATAAGTTGATCAAGAACAGGTAAAGCGGGGCCCTCTCTAAAATCAATTTTGTGGGCTGCCCCGGCCTTTTCAATTATTGGAAGACCAATTTCGTAATTTTCCCTGTTTATGTCCATTGCCAAAATCTGCAAAGCGACAAAGTTTGTAAATTAGTATACTGTATGAAATTGGTGAATCTTCTTATTTTATTCAATAGTATGTCTGTACGCTTAATTTATTTGCGTATTTATTTTTATAATAATAAATAATTATACCACTTAAGAATTTTTATTTAAAACTATATTATTATCTTCATTTTTTATTATTATCAACATTAATTATACTCTCTAAGTCTTAAAAAGAATGAATTCGATTATTTTTTTATTTTTTTTAAAAAATAATTTCACATACCATTTTTAATTTATAATTAATTTTGTACACTTACTTTATGTCACATTAAAACTCTATTTTTTCTCTCTAATATTATAAAGTCTAAATATATTATCTCCTTAACACATAGTTTTTTTAATTTATATATTTTTTGTGTTTTATTTAATTCGTGTTATTCGGAACGGAACGGAGGGAGTATGTACAGTAATATATACCTTTCCATCTTCTGGAAGAGCAAGGGCAGTGGCAAGGAGAGAATAACCAGTGTAAACACCGATCTCCATGGTGTTCTTTGCATTGATCAGCTTCAATAGCATGTTCAAGAACTGCCCTTCATCAGCAGATGTTGTCATAAGATTCCTGAAATCAAGTTTCCAACAATTCAATCCAACCAAATCCAACATCAACTGCTTATAGCAGCACAACGCCTCACCAAAACATACATGCATAATATTAATACACACACAGAAACACATTTGCCATATTTGCAATCCATCTTTTACGAGTTGAGGTTGAAAGAAACGATGCAAAATGTGGAGTATAATTACAGAAATTTGAAGTTACTATCATTTTACATTTAAAGTTAAATGAATGAAGTTTAACCAATAGTTAATAAATTTGCTATCCTTTGATACCCTAGAAAGTAAGAGTGTTAAAAGGAGTTTTTACCGTTTGATCTTGCCTCGTCGTTTAAAATTTGACTTAAACTCATTAAAAGAATTTGTTTAATTAATAAATTGAGATCCAATTAGACTCATTTTAGAGTTCAACTCAATAAAATTATTTTTTTTATAAAAATTTAAAAATTTTAATTAATTAAAAATTTTAATTAAAAAATAATCTAAATTAAATAAATTAAGGTCAAGTTTTGATTAAAAAAAATTTATTTTTTTAAATAAATAAGATTCAAACTCAATAAACTCGGCTCCCTTATACAACAAACTAACCATGGATGCTTAGCTGTCACTTCTCTGAGCTCTTTCATGGCCTCTGGCTCCCTTGGGTACACACTAGTTTCAAGTATATACTGAAAAACATTAAAACAAGAAGATAAAAAAAAAAATCAATCAATTTATCAAGAAACATCAATTTATATGATAATTTTTTGAGTTTTCTGATAAGAAAAGTAATGAAAATACCTGGTAAAGAGCATCACTCTGCAAAAGACTCTTGTGCCCAACCTCTGAATGTTTGGATTCACCATTTGCTGCCATTTCTGTGGAATTGGGTTTTTTGTATTTTCTTGCGGGATCTCCGATTAGTGATTAACGGCGAACCTGAGATCTTATAGCAGAGAAATGAAAGATTTAAATAGTGAGGGAGAAATCCGGTTCAACCCAGTATTTTGCTTGAAAGTGGTTGGACCGGTTCACCAACCCGGTCGGGGGTTGGTGAGATGGTCCACTGGTGTTTTGATGTTTGATGAGTGAGATGAATGGTTGAGATTGGTTGATGCATGTGAGAACTGAGAGAAGTTGTTGGGCTGTATTGGAAGTTGTTGTAGGGAATCATTACCAGTTCTCATTTGGAGTGCGGTTTGGAGTGGGTCCGTGTATGTATGGGTGGGGTTGGATTTGGGGTTGGTAAATAGTTGGTGAAATGGGCCAAACAAGCAAAGAGTTGGTGGCCATCACAATGTAGGAGTATATTTTTAATTCTTTTTCTGGTTTTTGGTAAGAAAGTTACAGCACAGTTCACTTGTATGGAAATGATGATTATTTATTTTAGTGAATATAATAGGTGTATATCTTGCAAATTATTTAAACAAAAAATAGTACTAATTACTTATCTACTAGGGGCATTTGGGTAATTTCAGTGTCATTGTTTAAAAAGATGCTCAGCCAACCCCCGACACACGCTTTTCTCTTTAGAAAATAAAATAGTAGAAGATGTTTGGTGAGAAAGGGATGGATTATAATTTTTGGCCAAAGCAACTAAGTAAACCACTAATTACCAAAAGTGATGGTAGGTGAGTGACCACTTTTATTTTTATTTTAAGTGAGCACGCAGATGCCTTATTGGCTTATTTCAATAGAAAATCCCATCATAGCAGAATGTTTTCTTTCCATTCTATCTATTTCTACACAATTAAACCTTGAAAATTGATTAATAGAGAATCTCAAATAACCTAAGCAACAGATTATTGATCTGAATCCAACAAGATATACCATGTTTTCAAACTACTTACCCATCAGATTAAAAAGGTAGACAGAGTGACAAGGGTTTCAATTGGACTAAATGGTTTGGACTCGTGTCTATTTGTTTAAAATTTTGATTTGTGTTTAACTTGAAATATTAACGAACAAAAAATAAACATATTTTATAATTTGACTAATTACTCAGACCTTCTCAAATTGTTATTTTCTACTCGCTAAAGAAATTTAAACTATTTGATATTGATTCGTAACCTACTCGATTTAATAGTTACACATACATAAAATAAACTTCAATTTAAACATAATTTTAGCAAATTTTTTTTTTAAATGAGTGGTGTAATGGTTCCACCAAGTATACATAAGAACATTAAGCATTGAACACCAGAGTTTAACTCTCGCACAAGTCAATTAATTAAATCTCTTGGCAAGAGACCCCCCTAATAAGGGATAATATAATCTCACAATAATGAACAAAGATAATCTCATAAAATCAACAAATAATTTTGATTAAACCGGAAATCAAACCTGAGACTCTAAAAAGTGAAAGATTTTAAAGTCTCAATTTTAATCATTTCTCATCGACTAATTTCAATAAATTAATACTCAACTTAAATTCACTTATTTACACGCCCCTCTCTTTCTAACATAGTCAAATCAACATCTAGCATGGACATTGATCAAGTACTTAACAAGGGAATAACTTCACACCGGCAATTGTCATTCACCGTCCGCAAACAGAACTATGGCGACATAAATCAAGCGAACGCACGCGATCATCAACCCGAACTGATCAAGCCCAAATCAAGTAAGACAAAAAAAAAATCTTGGATAAGACCTTTTAGAGTCTCCAAAGTCCAACCCGACCTCATCAAGCCCAAGACAAAGCATTTTAGGAAGTCAAAAGGCATTATTGTCTTCATTCTATTAAAAAAATCTCATTTAAAAAAGACAAAAAAAATTATTTTGCGAAGAGAACTCCATTTAAATGTATATTAGTATATGACAAAAGAATATCCTATTTTTTTCAAATTTACCATTACAATTTTATTATCATATCATTATAACTATAACTCATAGTATGGATAAACATGTAAGTAAATATATCCTTACATCTCTTTTATAGAATATGGACTGTATGACTCCTAGTAAGGATAAACATGAAATTAAATATATCCTTATATTTGCAAAATTTTCATATGCCGACTCTTTTTATGGAATAAAAACTGTATAACTCAAGCGTGATCACAAGAAGAAAAATTGCATGACATTTCCATTTGCTATTTGAATTAATAGGCACCTATACGCATACCTTTGATCTTTCACAGGAAATCAAATAGACGACAAGCCTTATTCACATAAAAGATTGAAATTGCATCACTATATTAATAAAGGGCCTCATCCAGGCACACTGTCGGATGCCCCGAATTAATCATGTCATCCAATCTCCGTCTTCCGTTATTTAACTGTAGGGCTAAATATTATTACAAATTATGGTGGATGTTGTCCATATTACCATCCTTCACAATTTATAACCATATGCATGAAAATTGATGGTTGAGATTATTAGACAGATCGCTAGGATTATGTTGGATGATTATGAGGCATCATCCAAAGGTGTGTACCAGGATGAGACCTCATTGATAAATGAGTTTGTTTGTATCAATTGGAAACAGATACTTTCCACATTTTCAACGGCAAAACAAGCTTTATGTTGGACTTGGATCATAAAAAGATTTCAAGATATTTTCAAGAATCAATGGGCAAAACTATCGCAATTACATCAAGTAAAAGATCCCCAAAAAAATTACCTCCAATATATAGAAGAAAATTTCTTGATGTTATCAACGAAACAAATAAGAAACCTTAATAATTACCTATCTCAAAAATGTTGAGCAAAATTGATTTAAAATCCATGGCTATTTCTGCTGCAGGTGCACTGAACTTATAGTATCCTTTGAATGATCTGATCATTCACTAAGCTCTCGCGCTCTTGTAGCTAATGCACTTCTTATTTCAGAGCCATTCTTTTGAATCACATTCTCCTCGAAATTAACATCCCTATAATAATCAGCCTTCTGATCATGCAACGAGTAATCACCAAATTCGTCGCACAAAGCCGAATAATCTTCCCTCATAAGCAAAACATTATGAAGTATCGAACACGCCCCAATGTAAGCCACTGCAGTCTTAAACTCACCCTCAATAGGCCTACTAAAAACACCCCAGTTCTTCAAACTTGCAATGGTCTTAAGGGCTGAAATGCTCATCAAATTATGAGCTTTATTAAAATTCTCTTCACTCGAACCGGGCTTCGGATCAAGAAATGGGACAACTAACCAAGGAAGCAGAGGGTAACCGCAATCCCCAACTAAATACTGAGGTATAGATACAGAATTTATATCTATAGACTGTGAGTTCAATAATTTCCTGGCTTCTATATCTTTGTATTGAGTTGATGACTTGAGGATTTGGAAATTACCCTTTCGGCCATGAAAACCAGCTACAATGCTAAGAATTCTTGATGATGAGTCAACTACAATTTGGGCAGCTATGCTTTCTTCTTGACTATGATTTTTATTATTTCTCAGAATTTTGAACCTTGTGCAGTTGATGACTCCACAGCAATTAGGTAGTCCAGTTAGGGTTTCAAAGGCTGTGGATACTTCTTCGAGCTCATTTTGGGCTGGGAACCCGACCCAGAACCTGAAATTTGTGCAGAGGACCCGGCACAATTGTTTGACACAGAATCTTGAAACAGACTCCGAAACCCCGTACCGGCGTGAAATTTCAGGGTAGTCAGACCCGGTGGCGAGTCGGAGAAGTCCAATACCGAGTCGAGCATCAGAGGGGAGGTTTATAGGTGAGTTGACCGGGTCACGGCACTCGAGTAAAGGCTCAAGAAGTTGAGATAGCCACTCGAAGGTGGAAGAATTCATTTTGAAGCAGAGCTTGAACGAGTCGGGACTTTTGGGAATGGATGAATTGACTCGGGCGAGTGGTGAGGTAGGTTTCTGGGATTCTGCCGGGGCATCCGGGTCCTGTAAATAGGTTGAGGTTCTTTTCCGTTTTCTAGAGAATGGTGGGAGGAGGGAGAGCGCGGCGACGGCGAGTTCTGAGGAGGAGAGGAAATAGTGGAGGAGAGGGAAAATATTTTCGATGGAATTGGAAGCGGAGGGATTTGAGGGAGGGAAAAGTTGGAGGAGGATTACGAGGAGTTGGGAGATGAGGGAGGAGAGGAGAGATTTGAGAACCCGAGAATCCATTTTCGTGTTGAATTTGGTGAGTGATGATTTGTAGGGAATCATGTGTTTCGATTTCCGAGCAAATCAAAAGGACGACAGAACTGTCAGAATGGACTACTGACTGGCAGAGGTTGAATCTGAGTGGACGAAACAGATATTTACATCTGGCCTTTGTGTCTATTTTAGAAGTTTCTTTAAAGGCACGTGACTTACAATATTAGTAAGATTTTTTGTTTTTAGAACTACAAAATAATGAATTAATAAAAATAAAAATAATCAACAATTTTTGTAAGCTAAAATATATGGTAGTGAACTTTACTTAATTCTACTATATTTGGTTAAGTTAAGTTCTCCGTATATTTTATATATGGTGAAAGTAAGAAAAAATTAACTCTACATGATTTATATATTACAACCATTCTAATATTAAAAATAATTATTTATTTTTTTTATATTTTAAAATTATAAATATATTTTTATTTTAGTACTATAAAATATTATAGTATTTTTAATTTATTTTTTATTATAACTATAAATAAAATTTTAAATCATCTCTAAAAAATATTTTAAAAATAAATTCTTTTTATCTAAAAATTATAATTTAATATTTATCTTAAAAATTATTATTTTTAAAATATATTTAATTTTGAAACTAATAGGAGTATCATTCATATTCATGCCAATATAAATCTAGAAAAATATATTATACAAGTTTTTTGGAATGTCTAGGGGCCAGAAATTAAAAATTGAATGTTACTCGATCTGCCAAATCATGTTAAAGTATCGAAGCATAGCATGGACCTCCTTCATTATTAAATAACAAAATATGTCTAAAGTGATACGTTCAAAGTTCACATGTGCCTCCATGGACTCGCTCCTACTTTGTCCATATATAGACAGTAATTATTCATTATGTTTCAAAATTAGAAATGTGTATAATTTTTTTAATATAATTTATTTATAAGTATTTAAATTTAAAATAATTTTATTTTATTTTAATTCATATTAAATATAATCTTGCAAATTATATAAAAAATATTATAACGTATAAATTTTAAAATTTTAAAGAATTAATAAATTTATATCATAATTTAAAATTTAAAATTATACATACTTAATTTGATAAAACCTAAAATTATCTCTAATTTTTAGAAGGGAGAAAGTAAAATTAACATACTTTAATCTTGAACATGGCTGTATAACATTCACACCTGCTTCCTTAACTCTTAAAACTACGCATGCACAATATAAAGGTGTTGATTTCTGCACGTTCTCTATTGATTTTACACATCTAAAAAAGATGAAATTCTTACTTTTAAAACATGATGAATGTATAAGTTAGTTTTTCATCAATTTAGAAACTTCATCCATTTTTAAATATGCAAAATTAATAGAAAATGTGCAAAAATCAATATCTCATACCTTTTTTTAATAGATGGTTGCAATGGTTCTATTATGTTTATAAAGCTATCAATCTCAAGGTTCAAATTCCATAACAACCATTATAAATATCATATTAATAATCGACTATAAATCCCACCTAATAAGAGATCTGCACCATTAAACTCATAATAATGAGTTAATGATCCTAATAATAAGACATTTAATCTCACCTAAGAAGGTGGAATAAAACTCCACTTAAATTAATAAAGGAGAAAATAACTCCATGCACAGAAAACTCAAACATGTGACCTTTTTACAAGTAAAAAAATTTAGGACCTTAGCTTTAATCATTAGGTTAAGACCTTGTTGGCAATACCCCATACTTAAACATTATACATGCACAAACACACCATAATTTCAAACTGCCCAAAATAACCCAAACTATTGCCATGATGGTTAATGTGAGACCTCAAAAATTCGAAAAATGAGAAATTCAAAAATTAAGATAAGCGATAAAGTAAGCAAGAGATATAATTGCTGGAACATTTGGAAAAAAAAAAGGGGGGGGAGAAAGCCACCACAAACTTGTGACATGTGTGTGTATTATGTGTCAAATTTTGTTTAAAGGAGAGTAAGATTTTTATTTCTCTTCTTAAAAGAGGTCAGCAGGAGGAGGGCAAGAGCTCCTCTTCATTTTTAAGCCAAAGATAAAGAGAGGAATGAGAGATATAGAGAGTGAAAGGAGAGAAGCTTGAAAACAAACCCAACTCTTGCAATTTCTACTAAGATCTAAGCTTTCCAAATACATATACACTTCAAACAAGTCAAGTGAACCCTAGAAATCAATCAAGAACCACCTTTAAAGGGCTGATTTGAAAGAAGACTGAAGTTAGAAGGCAAGAGAGGCTAAGGAGGTGGAGTTCTTGCAAGATAATACAAGAAGAAAAAAAAACCTATTTAAAGGTCATAAAAGGATCTGAGTTTAATTGGAGCGAAAATGAAGGCAACAGACACAAAGACAAAACCGAGAACGAAAACAGAAACGGAAATGGAGACAAAGAACGACAAAACATGTTTAGGAGTAAGTTTAAAGCGCAATGAGGCACATGCATCTTCCGCCCCTCTTTTACGTTTGATTGTTGTTTTCATGTACACGGTATTGAATGTCATGAATGCATGAAATGGAATTGAATCTCATGAATGCATGAAAAGAATTTAATTTATGCTTATTTTGGGAATGATCTTTTGAGATTTACTCAATTTGATTTTGATGCTTTATGGGACCCAATCCAGATAAGTGGCCTGGGGAAAGAAAAGGTTTGTGGGGCCCAGTCCAAAGAAGCGGACTGAGGAAGAAATCATATTATGAAGTTTGGATTTCTGATTTATGACTTTGATAATTAAATTTTCATGTTTCCGTTATTTAAGAAATGATTTCGTTATGAAATGGATTGAAAATATTTTAAAATTGTTTCGTTTAATAGTCATGTGCTTTAATGTTTAGAGATACTTGCTGAGTATTAGCTGTTCATTCTTGTTATTGTTTAAATATTTTTGCAAATAATTAAGTTAGAATGAGGGATAGTTGACGTAGTGGTATTGGGGATTTGTCTAGTCTAAGGCGAAAGGAGTTGTGGAGTCATTTGTTGGACGTAATATATATAATAATTATTTTGTAACTTGATTGTAGTTTTCATTGTGTTGTTAAGAAAAATTATTATTGTATTGTGTAGTTGGTTAAGTAAATATACTTTTGACAACCGGTTTAAAGGAATAGTAGTTGTATGGAGTCCGAGATGTCACAGTTAAACTATCACATGATTGGATTCTTTGTTCCTTATAAAAGAAACATTTTAAATAATATTTAATCGAGGATTTCAACAAGTTTAAAGCAATCCATACCAACTGGGTTGTAGCTTAGTGGTAGCAACTGGCCTCTCCCACTTGAGAGGTTAGGGGTTTGAACCCTGATAACGTCAGTGAACACTTTAAAAATGTTAAGTGATTTAATTTTTTTATATGTGTGTGTGAGAGACTAAGCGGCCAACTGTTGGGGTTGGTTATATAATATATTAAAAAAGGAATTTATATAATACCAAAATTGAACCTAATAATTCTCACTGAATACTGATTGATAGTAACATTTCAAATTGTGGGTTCAAATGCAGTAAAAGAACATGTTTGGTAGATTAAACTTTAATTCAAAAAATTAAATTTGCAACTTAAATTCAACTTCAATAAAATTTTAAATAAATAAATAAATAAATATATATATATATTGTGACACCCCCAAATCTGGGCATCCACACCCCGACTTGGGTTGCCAATTTATTATTAAATCC
>JAUMHB010030810.1:0-11590 GCA_032359685.1 Pittosporum tobira | reverse complement strand
TGACCTATTTGCAGAAATAGCAATTCTCTCCCGTAAAGGTTTGACAAATGATCTAATTCATTCTTAATTTCACTGAATGAGGACATTTTATTTTATTTTATTATTATTTTTTAATGGGCATTTGACTTCTCTGTCGCTTAAAATAGTTATTTCTATATGTCCCAACATTTATCTATGCACCTGGGATTGTGATAGACTCTCTTCCTTGAAGAAGTTATGAGGGAGGTCTTTTCATATCCTGCGGTTGACGGCATCGTTTTGTGGAGTGCGTGGAATCCGGAAGGATGTTACCGTATGTGTTTAACGGACAATAATTTCAAGAACTTGCCGGCCGGAGATGTCATTGACAAGCTGCTAAAGGAGTGGACTGGACAAACCCTAACCGGACTGACAAACAAAAAGGGGGTCTATCATGGCCGAGTTTACCATGGGGAATACTTTGTGACAGTTTGGGATCCATATACTGGGAATACCTCAAGTAGATATGTGAATGTGACTGATGAGACTACCAAATCTAGAAAGGTTTGGATTTCTATATGATCCAAAAATAAACCTAAAAAAATGGTTAAAAGATTTTTATTTTTTATTTATTTTTTTGGCAATCGATTTTTGTATCTTTTATAGGGAATTGTACTGTCGTGCAAATAACAGGGTTTGAGAGGCAATAACAAACCAATAAGATTGAACTACATAGAATTGAATTCAGTTGAATTAATCAATGACGGTGTAATTCACCCTAGTCAATAAGCTTGTGGTCCGGGATGAACAAAAATGACAAAAAACATCCACATATTTTATTTCTAGCCATATCCAATCCCTTTGCAGAAATAGTGTTCTTCATCAAGGTCAGAAGTCCAGAATGTGTTAAGAATTTTTTTTATTTTTTTTGGATAGGTCAAAAAGAATAATTTTGGTCCTCGTAAACATCTTTTTCATCTCACCAAAATTTTATTTGCGGGAAAATATAGGACATGTTTGGTAACAAATTTTGAAATAGTGATAACAATAAATTTAAAGTTTAAAACTCGCCACATCAAAAAGAGAGTGTAATGCATTTGTGGTGGATGAATTGATAATTTAGGACTCGTTTGGTAAAAATTTAAATAATTGAAGCAGCATTGTGGAAAATGAGTTTGCATCTGAAGTAGAGTTTAAAAGGTTAAAATATTGTTTGGTTGTTATCAGATTATGTAGTTTAAAGGTAAATTATTATTTGGTAGTAATTGTAACAAGTACAACTAAAATGATATAAATGACTAAAAAATACATAAATTTATATAAAAGTATTTGTTCCACGTTGTTCAATTTATTATTTAATCTTTTTGAAAATAAATTAAATAAATTATAAATTTATATAAAAATATTTGCTCTATATTGTTCATATTATTATTTAATCTTTTTTTAAATAAATTAAATTAACTTATACTAAATACAGTACATGTGTATGTAAATTTTTTTTTCAATATATTTAATATACAAAAAATATTATATAAAATGAGTTTTTAAAATGTTTTAAAATTCGTAACCATTTATACTAAACTAAAAAAATTATCAAATTGCAATAGCCACAAACAAACCTTCAAAATAACTTGAAGTTAGCTCTCCACTAAACACCAAGGTAAAACATTTAGGGTCCATCCAAGTTTACACAACTCATTTTACACATAGTAAGATTGGATATTGAGTTTGGCTCACAAATTCTCCAAATAGTTTGGAGACTTTACCAAAATATGGTTTGGAGACTCTAACAAGCATGCAATTAATATGTACGTGATAATTTAACAAAAAAATAAAAAATAATACTCACTCTGTTTTAAATTAAGTGTAATATTTTATTTTTTTAAGACGTCTCAAATTAATTATACCATTTTCTTTTTTACAAAGTTTAAGAATGTAATTTATCTAATCTTACTTTATCAAATATAATTCACATCTTCAATCACCACTTTAATATTAGGGTTCATCATTTTAATCACTATTATAATATTATTATCAATCACTTCAACTATTACTCTACTATTTAAAATTATAATATCAAGAACAATTTAAATAATTATTTTAAAATCAAAAAAATTTCTTAAGATTTGTGTTTTTTTTTTTTTTAATTTATCGCTTAATTTTGAACTGTAGGAGTAATTGAACACATGAATACATTAAAGGTGCTAACCATCTTAATGTAAATGTAATAAATAAAAATATCAGACACATTGCATTGTATCTTTGAAGGTTGGAAGATTGTCATTTTTAAATAAAAAAAAATATTTTATTAAAAATAAATAACAAAATGAAATTTTAAAAATGATAATCTGGTAAGATACATCATATCTACCTTTTCCTCAACAATATTCACCAAGATTAACAAAGTATTAGAAATTAAGTGAAATAAAGATTATTTACTTAAGTAACTTTCATTTATGTTCTTCATTTTGTTAATATATTCTATTTTCTATAATAAAATTAAGGAACAATTATTTTTACGAGAGAATATGTTAATTTCACAAGTATGTATTATATTTTTAACCTAAAATTCTCAATTATAATGCAATTAAATATATACCATAGTTGTGAAATTAACAAATTCACTTGTGAAACTAGAAGTTCTCTAAAATTATATATTATTTTTACAATATAATCATATAATTTATAATTACATAATCTTATCGTAAAAAATAAAAGATATTAACAAAATAAGAAATATAGATAATAATTTTCTTTATTTATAATAATTTATTTAGCACCAAAAATATATGTTAAATTTTACTTTCTAAAATTGTTAAAAATATAGTCCCCGTCACAATATTTTATCCAAAAATAAATTACCAGCAAAACTCTTTCCCATTTATATTCGCTCTCTCCCATTCGTTTCAAACTAGTGCGTCGATCAAAATCAGATCAGATCTCAACAAAAAACATCCATCAATGGCGACGCAAACACAACGAGAAGAGAATGTCTACATGGCGAAACTCGCCGAGCAAGCCGAGCGCTACGAGGAAATGGTCGAATTCATGGAGAAGGTCTCCGCCGCCGTCACCGAATCCGAGGAGCTCTCCGTGGAGGAGCGCAACCTCCTCTCCGTCGCCTACAAAAACGTGATCGGCGCTCGCCGCGCTTCCTGGAGGATAATCTCGTCGATCGAGCAGAAGGAGGAGTCTCGCGGCAACGCGGATCACGTGGCGACGATCAAAGAGTACAGGGTGAAGATTGAGTCGGAGCTCTCGTCGATCTGCGACGGGATCCTGAAGCTTCTGGACACGAAATTGATTCCGGCGGCGTCGGTTGGGGACTCTAAGGTGTTTTATTTGAAGATGAAAGGAGATTATCATAGGTATTTGGCGGAGTTTAAGACGGCATCTGAGAGGAAGGAGGCGGCTGAAAATACTCTCAATGCCTATAAGGCAGCTCAGGTCAAATTTGATTAATGCGTATATAAATTTGTTATATATTAATATCTAGATTGCATAATGACAAAATGTGTTTGTACAGAATTATTAAACCTTTTAATTGGATTGTTAGGTTATCGAAAGTTTTCCGGTGACAATATTTGCTGCTATGCATTCGATAATGTATTAATTTCGGTTCATGTTTTTCATAGTTATAGAATTTTATTATATTTTTTTTATGGGTTGGAGGCTTTGGGCTGAGTTGGTCATATAGGCTATAATTGTGAACTGCATGTAGCATTGTATTTATATTTATTGAATATTACAGTTACTTATCTTTTGTAAGTTGTAATTCAGAATTATATTTTGCATTTAGAATTGAGTAATCTATGGGGCTCGCTCACAGTGGAAGTCCGTAATTTCATCGAGTTTCATGGGATGTTTAGTACATGTGAGACAGTGAGAGTCAATATCGGATCTCGCTGTATGAATCGTTTTCCTTTAGATATTCGCTGGGAAGAACTAGGATTCTACTTTAGAGGGTTGAGTTGTTTTAAACAAAAGGGTCAAAGCTACTTTTCCAAGGATAAAAGGGGCAAAACTCTATTTTCATAAAATTTAAGAGCTGTTTGACTAGAACAATCAAATAAACTAGCAGATAAAACAATTATGTAACTCCACTTCTGATTTATGAATGTAATCTGGAAATAGGTCAAACTATGCCTCGATTTGGTAGTAGTTTACAAAAGCTTTTGGTATTCCCATTTAACAGATAGTAAGCATTTATGTTGTACAGATACACCTTAAGTATATGTAGTTTTAATTAGTAATAATCTGCACACCTCTTTTTAATTGGTTACTGTCAGTTGTTACCTTTTAACTGTGGTTTTTTATTCATTGATTGTTTTCTGTTAATTGCAGGATATAGCAAATGCAGAATTGGCACCAACACATCCGATACGGCTTGGACTGGCTCTTAACTTCTCTGTGTTCTACTATGAAATTCTGAATTCACCTGATCGTGCATGTAACCTTGCAAAAGAGGTGATATTACGAACTTTCTAGCCTTTATAATTTCTCTTTTTCGAATCTGATCCGGAATGGCTCTCAACTTTTTAGGGATGGTTTTCTTATTGTAGCTGGAATGTGTGGTCCATGTGTTTATGTGCTGTACATTTTGTTATAATAGTTCTTCCTTTATTTTAAACAAATCTGATGGAAGGGCATGTTAAGCTATCAAAGATTGAACAAGTATATATACCCTCGTTACTACAAACTTTTAATTGCTTTTAGCAATTTATCTGTGTATTTCTTGACTTTTGGCTTACATGTAGAAAGCTTGTGGGTTTAAAAAAATAAAAATTAAGTAAACATAAGTTTAGTCCCAAGTAGGTAAGTGTTATAATGCAGTAAAATACTGGCCAGGCGTATTGCTCTTAGTATATTTAGGTAGCATCATGTAAATGAGGGCCTGCTTTATTCTATATTAGTTTCTTATAATGCAGTAAAATACTGGCCAGGTATACTGCTCTTAATAGATTTAGGTAGCATCATGTAAATGAGAGCCTGCTTTATTCTATATTAGTTTCTTTCAAGTCGCTAAGAATTTTCAGCTGGTGTTGCCATTTTTTGCTAGGCTTTCGATGAAGCCATTGCAGAGTTAGATACTTTGGGAGAGGATTCCTACAAGGATAGCACTCTGATTATGCAACTTCTTCGAGACAATCTGACCTTGTGGACATCAGATATGCAGGTTTGACATCAACTCTTCTTTTATGATTATGTTGTCCCCAAGCTCGTTTAAAGCTCGATAAATAAGCTCGTTTAGCTTAATGTGCTGAGTTCATGCTCGTGTGAAGCTTGACTCGTTAAGGGCTCAATAACATTAAACATTTCAAATTATTTATGAAAAAGCTCAAGCTTGGTTAATAAAAAGCTTGTTTACTAAACAAGCCAAGCTCGACAAAAAACCTTGTTTACCTTAAAGAGCTGAGCCTGAGCTCGACAAGCTCAGGTCGTTTTAACACTCCTGTACCTAAACTATATCCATCTTCGATGGTGTATAATCCACTGACATTGCTGGCTGTGTATAGGATGATGCAGGGGATGAGGTCAAAGACGTGCCCAAGAATGATGATGAGCAGAAGTGAAGTTAATTTATTTTATCTTAATAATAGTATCATGCTTCTTCTTTGGCAGTTTTTGGTTGAAGAAAGTTGCTGGCTGTTCCTTTATCTAAATTATCGTGGGTTTTTAATTTTAGTCCCTTGATTTATGAACCTTTGGATGTAATAAGGACTTATTTGTAGTTTCCCATTTTAATTTTCACTTGAATTTACTATATCACTTTTTCAAATAATCTTTTCTGTCCTTGTGTGGTTTTTACATACACTATGCAGGTACTACTGCCCAGAATTTACTATTTTTGCTTATGATGTCAAATACTCTCAGTTTTTGAAAGATTCGTTTTTTGGATGTCCCAAGAGAAAATTACAACATTACCACTTTCAGAAAGTTTAATGAAGTAATTGTGTAATTTGCTATTATTTTATCAAAAATGATATGTTATTTTAGTCGTTACTCTAATATTATAGTTTATTATTTAGTTATTTTAACATTAAAATATTGAATGGAATTTGGAAATTTTTCTTTGTGAAAGGTCTAATGTTGAGATTTTTTCTAAAACGAAAGTAGTAATGTAGTAGTATGAAAATTATGTCGTTTGAGGAAATATGTATATATAATTAACACTAACACGATAGGGGGGGCCTTAAAGTTTGGTCTATAGGGGTAGTTTTTCACTCGTACGAGTCATAGCATCAAAAAAGTCTCAGATTCCATGAAATAGGTATGAATGTTTATAGAATTTATTTCATAAGATTCCTATTTCTTATCCGTGTAAGATATATCTAGTCGCCAAAGGGTTGACCGTAAATATTTTAAAATTATTAAGAGAATTTAATTACTGTACGAGTGTGTATAAATATCATATTTTATGTCTAGTCTAGTCTAGTCCAATTTTTTTTTTTTTCTTTTTGCTGTGTTTCATTTAAGGTATTCCCACTATCTTAAAAAGATTGCAATAAAAATATTATACTCAAATTCTTTTTAGTAGATTCATATATTATCTTTTTAGCTATCATAAAAATATCATAAGAATATAATATTTTATTATATTTTACAGGCATCTTATGCATTGCACAACTGTTAAAATATATTGCAATATTTCTGGAACAGATGATGTATGTATTTTCAAAAATCACAAAATGAAGCAAAGGGGCATCCAAATAATTACACTTAAAATGAAGAGAGCACCACCGAGAAACATAAGTTCCAACCTTCAATTGTCATTAATCAAATCCATTTAGCAGAAAAACAATCCAAAAGGAGGAGGAAACATATGGATTCAACTACAAATGTATAACAGCAACAATAGCCAAGAATAACATATAATTACTAACAAAGAGAAAGAAAATTAACTGACTTTTTTACTAGGTGAGATCCCAAGAATGAAAGAGCAAGTACCCAAAAAGGAAAATCAGGAGCACTTGCTATAATCAATCAGCCCTTTGTTCTCATGATTGTAATGCAACCTCTGCCTCCTTCCGTGTGAATTTTCGTTTGACCAACAACAGGCTTCCCTGAAAAAGCCGAAGTGGGATAAGATTCTTCCTTTCGTTGCTTTGGTTTGGGTGGTGTGCAAATCCGCTGGTTTATGTCCTTCAAAGTCACATCTCCATGAATGCCGCATGGTTTAATAAACGCAAATGGATAGACAACAGAAGATGCCACCTTTGTAGTCTGCATGTATGATTTCTTACCTGAGAATGAAAATATGATTCATGTACAGATATATTAGGACTAATTTCATATACTCCCTCCCTTCCAAAATATAAAAACATTTTGCTTAAAAGGTACATATTAAGAAAAACACTTATCCATTTAAGTCAGAAATCGGTACAAGTCACTATTAATGAATTATCCACGTGAGTTTTTATTTATATTCATTTTTGGGCATTTCATGACAGATTATTTAGAAAAATTAAGATACAAGAGCTAAATAAGTTTTAATGAGTACGCACAAAGATTACATACGGAGAGGTAATTTGTTAAGTATTGAGCGATTTTAAAAATATTTTTGGGAGAGATAGTGTAGAGGAAGGGATCTGTGAAAAAATAATCGAATTTGGAGTAAAGGCGTGTTCCAAAATTCATTTTGCTCTTATAAGTTGAAACAAAATAAAAACTCATTTTGCTCTTATATTTTGGACTAGATGGAATATAATTTAGACTCTTAACATCAACCATATGCTTAATTTAGGTACATATACATATATAAATACTGTCTAGGAAACGCCAAGGAACCCCATATGCGGCCTAGGTCTGTCATACCAAATTTCAAACACTGGTTACAAAATATCCCATAAAAAAAAAACTGAGAAGAGGGAAAAAAAACCTTTGAAAACAATATTTTTACGAGTTCGGGTGTGAGGCTTTCGAACTATATTATCTTCATGTTGAGGCAGGGTGTCACAGAATCCTGCGATAATGAATTTTATCAAACGATATACAAATTGACCAAGATGAGGATAAATAAGGAAAGAAAGAAAAAAGATCAGATTAAAATAATAAAAGAGAAGAATGTAATTGAATCATCATGTACCTGCATTCTGAACATCATATGCACCAAATCGGTCCCTGTGTTTTACAAAACAATTGGCCAGATTATTTTGATAAATAATTAGTCAAGCTATGTAGAATACAAATTTGAAAGGCTAAAAGTCATTTGTAACACATACACAACATCAGAGTCCAAATGTGTATCAGCATCATTGAAGCAATTAGCTAGCCATCCTTCAGATGACGGATCCAGACCCTCGAAACATGATAATGATGTATCCTCTGAAGTGCACAATTCATTGTAAAAATAGGTTCTAAGTAAACATCAAGCTGATATGATTTTAGATCAAATTTGAAAGACAGACCTCCAGAAACCCACTGCGACACTTTGGAAAAAGCCTCTTCAAGCCTATCCTCCTCCCTATCCTAAACATAGACCAGGATAATTTGTCAAAAAAGAAATAAAGGCTCAGTTTGATACAAGAAAAACGTGTTCCAGAAAATATTTTTTGGTAAAACGTTTTCTGAGAAAATAGTTTTTTACCAGAAAACATTTTCTGAGAAAATGACTTATTTTCTAATGTTTGATAGTCAAGCTGAAAATGAGACTGAAAATGTATTTTTATATTTGGTTTTTGAAATAAATTTAACAATTATGTTATTACAAATTAATATAAGTATATTTTAATTTTTTGAATAACATAAATTAAATTCTTACAATGAAATTTTTTATTTATTTGTATGTATATAAAAACTTAATATATGATCTAACCATAAGAATGTTCATTATTTATAGGAAAATTTTTAATAACATAGTGGTTTTCAAAAATTTTAAGAGTAAGAAAATTTAAAATTTAGGAAATATATGTGTATATATAATTCAATACAAAAATACTAATTATGCATATAATGTGAAAATAAAAATAAATATACTTATTTTAAAAATTAAATAAATAAAAGATAATAAGAGTGATTAAATAAAAGTTTTACGAAGAATGACGAAAATAAACAACACTGATATCACTTTTCGGAAAATGACTTACGGATTTAAATCCGTCAGTCGTTTTCCTAAAATAACAAAAGATTTTCCGTTGACTGGAAAATGATTTCATGTCGATTGAATTTTCTCTAACATACCAAACACTGGAAAATCTGGAAAACGTTTTCTGAAAAATGAATTCCTTGTAACAAACGGAGCCAAAAATTAAATAGAAACTAAAAATAATCTTGTATAGCAACCTTTGCTTTTAGGAATGTGGATGGCATCACTTCATCGCAATAGGGCAAATCCAGGATTTCAGAGTCAAACTGTAGCATTCGGCGCCTCTTTACTTGTGAAGAAGCTGGTCTACATATCTTTGTGTCCTTATTTTCTGTAATTTAGTTCTCTGAATTAGATGTGTCTATTTATATATATATATATATATATATATAAGGGAAAAAAGGCTCGTGAACGAACTACCACTGTTTGTAACTTGATAAGCCAAATCATCACAGGCCTTTGCTGGAGTGGTTTCATCAAACATGTAGGACAGGTCTTCTTCATTTAAGCTTACATCATTCCATAGAGTCTTAGATACATCTAATTACGAAAAAACCAAGTTAACAATGGTAAATCTCACGCATCTTGATTTACTAGTTGATCACTTGTCAAGGTTACTACCTTCTTGAAGGGAAAACTCATCACCTTCCCATTCCCACATCTTCCTGTTACCATTTCACAAAAGGAATTATAATTAATTGTTACTTGTTGCAGAGCGAGGAGACTTAAAAACTTTACATAAGCAAGTTTTACTAGCATAAGAAGAATATGTACTACATTTTTGGAACTCTTTTTGACCATTTTACAGAAGAAAGTACAACCAATAACGGTTCAATTGAACCACTCAAAAATAAATAAATAAAATAACAGTTCAATTGAAATTAAATGTAAATGGAAAATTAACAAATACAAAGAGAATAAAGAAAGGCAAAAGGCTATGAAAGAATTTGCGCAATCCTTCTAGTTTTCCATTTAATGTTTTCTTCTGTTTGGGGAGGGAGGGATAGAAAGAGAGATAGGAGAGGAAAGAGGGGGGAGGTGGGGTTGGTACCATGTAACTTCTTTAACTTTGGAGAGCAGTTATGACTTATTATAATTTGGTAGAATGCATAATAAAACATACTAAGCAATATTTGGTTTTCAATGAAATACAATACATTTACATAGAAGATATAACGAAAAGCAATTATATCTTACTCCCTTTGTTCCAAAATTAGAAATATATTAAAAAATCACTGTCTATAAAAATAGATGTTCCATTACAACTTTTACATAAAAGGAAAGTGTTTTTGAAATAAATTTTTTTTGAGAGATTATGTATCATCTAATTCATAATGAAATGATCTTAGGAATATCATGGTGTTTTACAGTACTAAATTAGAAATCTATCCCTAATTTTGGAACATACTAGGAATAACCATCCCTAGTTTTATAACAAAGGTAGTATAAAATATGCAAAATATCAACAGACCCAATTTAGTCCACGCAAGAGGTGGTTAACTCTAGTTTGGGCAAATGATGCAATAACATAAGCAAAAATTAAAATGCAGCGTCATACACATCCTACTATTACTCCTCAATTAGTGTATTATACTACATTGTAACAACTGAGAATTTCAAATACAAATTCAATTCGACTTCAATTTCATACAAAATACAAAACCCAGTTCATTAAAGATATATCTGATCAATATCACCAAAATCTTAACCTTAATTTCCCGACCATTGCACTAAATTTGCATCTATAAACAATCAATACATTAGACATTATTTATATACAAACTTTCAAAAAGCACAATAACAACAATGGAGTTTACGAATCAATAGAAACAAAATGAGCAAGACCAACATCACCAAAGAGGATGTTACTTAGGTTGATTGTAGAGGGTTGTGCTTCAGATCTCTAAGTCAGAAGCTCTGCACACAAATAGAGTGAGCTCACACTATAAAAACCACGAAGAAAAACATGATATGGACGAGAAATTAGAAGCTCAAGTGAGATAAACCTTATGGGTCTCTGATGAGATTAAGAAGTGATTATCTAGAACCCGAAAAGTCCCTTGTGAAAATCGAAAATGTTAGAAACTGCTATTGGATGCAATCCGAGAAACAGGCAAAGGTTGAGAAGAGAGATATCAGGGAAGATGTCCTTTTAGTGGTTGGATACTGGAGCCCATTATTGATGAGTCTTTTGACATTTCATGGTCTGCTGGGCTTTGAACATTTTTGAACTGTATTACATTATTTTGGATTTATAAATTTTCAAATTAATTTCATATTTTGATAAGGCCCATGAGTGAGTTAAGACTGCTTAGATATGTTAAATTTTTACATTCACAGTAATGACGTGTACATTATATAAGAATCAGTCTCAGCGTCCGAATTACATGTAATTTTTTAATATTATTTATAATAATTATTTATATATATTTTTAAAAACATCTAGCGTTACTTTGATTATATTCAATTTTTTAAGGTTTTGTTCATATTAATTTTTAAAGATTTTTTCTACATTTTTCTTTTTGCTCGTTCTTTATGCTTTTTTTT